>VMDR010018893.1:0-18787 GCA_007922815.1 Macrotus californicus
ATTAAATGTATACATGCATTTGAAATATTTAAAGGAATTTAATTTACTAAGTTTGTAAATAATATAAAACATTATAATTATAGAACCCTTCACAGTGATTATTAAAATTTGCTAGAGTAATATACAGATTACAATCCATAACTGCAACCTGAATTTAAAGTTTAATAACTAGGTTTTTTTATTTTATAACCTTAATAACTTGAATGTTTATTTTTATTTTTTTTTAATTACTTTATTGTTGTTCAATTACAGTTGTCTGCATTTTCTTCCCACCAGTCCCCCCAACCCCAGCCAATCCCACCTCCCTCCCTTGCTTCCACCCTCCCCCTTGGTTATGTTCATGTGTCCTTCATAGTGGTTCCTGGACACCCTTCCCCCCACAGTCCCCTCTCCCCTCTCCTCTGGCTATTGTTAGATTGTTCTTAATTTCAGTGCCTCTGGTTATATTTTTTTTGCTTTTTTCTTTTGTTGATTATGTTCCAGTTAAAGGTGAGATCATATGGTATTTCTCTCTCACCACCTGGCTTATTTCACTTAGCATAATGCTTTCCAGTTCCATCCATGCTGTTGCAAAGGGTAGGAGCTCCTTCTTTCTCTCTGCTGCGTAGAATTCCATTGTGTAAATGTACCACAGTTTTTTGATCCACTCATTGACTGATGGGCATTTAGGTTGCTTCCAGCACTTGGCTATTGTAAATTGTGCTGCTGTGAACATTGGGATGTATAGGTTCTTTTGGATTGGTGTTTCAGGGCTATTAGGGTATAATCCCAGCAGCGGAATTGTTGGGTCAAAAGGCAATTCCATTTTTAGTTTTCTGAGGAAATTCCATACTGTTTTCCACAGTGGCTGCACCAGTCTACAAACCCACCAATAGTGCACTTGGGTTCCCTTTTCTCCGCATACTCTCCACCACTTGTTTGTTGATTTGTTAATGATGGCCATTCTGACCGGTGTGAAATGGTATCTCATTGTGGTCTTAATTTGCATTTCTCTAATGGCTAGTGGTGTTGAGCATTTTTTCATGTGTCTATGGGCCTTCTGCATATCCTTCTTGGAGAAGTGTCTGTTCAAATCTTTTGCCCATTTTTTAATTGGATTTTTTGTCTTCCCAGAGTGGACTCGTATGAGTTCTTTATATATTTTGTAGATCAAACCCTTGTCTGAGGTATCATTGGCAAATATGTTTTCCCATATAGTTGGTTCTCTGTTCATTTTAATGCTGTTTTCTTTAGCCATGCAGAAGCTTTTTAATTTGATGAGGTCCCATTTGTTTATTCTTTCCTTTATGTCCCTTGCTTTAGGGGACACATCAGTGAAGATGTTGCTGCATGGAATATCTGAGATTTTCCTGCCAATGTTTTCCTGTAGGACTTTTATGGTGTCACAAGTTATATTTAAGTCTTTTATCCACCTTGAATTTATTTTTATTTTTGTGTATGAATATTTATTTTTAAAAATGAAGTAAGTTTTGTATAATCTTTTCAGTGTTCACAAGCCATTCTTAAGAGGCCCTGAAACCTCACATTTACAGAGATGGTCTCCTTCCTACCCAGTGATGCTATAGCCAGCAGGAAGTTAAAGCAATGCCTGGCGGTCCCTGCCTACATGCCCTTTATGGTCCAACAGTGCCAGAAACTGCTCTGTTCTCACCCACAGAAGAGCCAAACTAGTGAAGGGCCTTTGGTTTCAGCATTAAGATCATGGCCAACTAGGGCCTTCATTATTAGGAGAATCCAGCCTTCAGAAATATTTTTATCTCCACCTGTCTTTAAATGACTTCTCTCTTGCTGAATTGGGCATGTTTTATGATTTTAGTTATTTGTTCTGGAGATAATGTGAAATGAGATCTGACTGCGATAAAGCTAACTGGTCTTCCGTGGTATTTTTTTTTCAGACACAGCTTCATTTAAAGGAGCTGTCTGCTTTTATTGTTTTAGCTTTATCTCCCTAAAGTGATTCATTACTGCCCTATCTTAGGAAAATTCTCACCTGGTTTTGCTTACTCTCACCTTAATATTCTCTCAATACCCCCATCTCACCCAAGGTGTCCAAGTCCCTTACTCTAGGTCTGGCTATTGGATGTAGGTGACTTACTTAGCCACAGGTGACTGGTTGGTGAACTTGGTACTGAGAGAAGAGCCTGTTACTCAGACTCCTCCACACACCGGTTCTTGGGATCCTTCTTCACATTTCCTGAGTATCACCTCTACCTTCTGCCTTCCAACTTCCAGCACTACCTCTCTCCTCAGTCTGTGGGAGCAGAACATGCCTCCAAATTAAAAATGCATCAAAATCTATGTCTCCACATTGAGTCTTTATTTATGATTCTGTATGACTTGAGGAAAGAAAACTGTCCCTTGGATACCAGTAAGAGAACAAAGCAAACAGGAGACTACTCATAAATATAGAGAGATAGGACCCTCCTTCCCTGAAAATGATTCATTTTATTTAATCTTATATGTTACTTTTTTTAATTTTTTTATTGTTGTTCAATTACAGTTGTCCCCATTTCCCCCCATTACTCTCCCTTGCCCTGCCCACTACCCCCCACATTCAGTCCTTCTCCTCCCCTGACCCTTGCCCTTGTCCTTGTTCATGGGTACTTTATACATGTTCCTTGACTTGACCCTTCCCCTCCTTTCCCCCGTTATCCTCCCCTCCTCCCTTCTGGTCACTGCCAGTTTTGTTCTTTATTTCCATGTCTCTGGTTCTCTTTTGCTCGATTGTTTGTTTTGTTGATATCTTTTACTTTTTAAAGAGGAAGAGGGAGTATGAGCTCAAGGAAGATGGACAGGCAGATGATTTTTTGCTCCCAACTGCAGAGACTGAATCCAAAGTGCAAACTCTGGGTTTGAACTGTGTTTCACCGCTTATTAGCTGTGTAGCCACAAGTAAGTTATTTGCATGTCCAAGCCTCAATTTCCTCATCAGTAAAATGAGATTTAAAAAAAATACTTGCCTCTTAGAGTTGTTGCAAGAACTAAGGAGAAAAGGCTTGTAAAGTACTTAGAATAATGCCTGGCACAGAGTAAATCTTCAGTAAGCCTTAACTATTATCATTATCTGCATCATGATTAGTAGCTCTACACTAGCCCTCCTGGGCCAAGAGAGACTGATGATATCATGTTAAAACTTCATTTAGAAAATTGAATACACCTGCATGTCAAATTATCCGACAGCTGTATAGCCACAAGACTATCCCCAAATACTGCCCAGGGGAATTTGACAAGTTGTGCCCTCATAGTAATTCCAGGAAAACTAAGGACACTGTCTGGTATGTACTTCATATTGTCTCTTCAGTTTTCTCAACAAACTCACAATATGAAAGTCAAAAGAATCTTACTTTATATAATGGATGGGTTTCTGAAAAGTTGAAAACTTAGAAATCCAACTCAGTGCCTGGTATATCTGCTTCGACTTCTGGAATCATCAGATTCAACTCCCTTATTGTACAGAAACCTCCCTTATTACATAAAATTCAATGGTAAATCCTTTTGTAAAGTGAACAATTCCATCCCTGGTCTTCATTATCATATTTTCCTAAAGTGAATAGTAAGACTTTCCTGTTCAGTAAATAGCTAACTCCATAGGAAATGTGTACTCTTTTTCCATATTCCTTAGGATAATGAGATTAATTCAGTTGACAGAGTTTGCCTTTTCCCCAGTTTTCCTAGAGCCATAAGTTAAGTTTTAGGTTTTGCTGATAGGTAAGAGTGGGTCCTGTTTTTCTTTTTGTTAAAAGATAATACTCTTGCAAAAACCCACCCCACCAAAAACACCCCGAACAATAATAGATAGTGTTGCCAGTAAAGGCCTCTATCACTCTTCCCTTTCCCCCACAATTTCCCCCTCTGGAACTTAGTTTCTATAACATCAGCATATTTCACTCTGAATAAAAAGGAAGCAGAGTGCTTATACACTCTAAGAGCATGAACTGCTACACCAAAAATATTGGGGCTTACAAGGCAGGGTTCCTGCAGGCAGAGCGCCTGGAGCTGACAATTCTTGCCAATAAAAAGCTTCTTTGCAAAGGGATTAATCTTGCAGAGGCTCCTGGTGCTAGAGGAGCATTCCTTTACTAAGACAAAAATCTTTCAAGTTAGTGTTTTGAAAAAGCAAACATAAAATAGTAACAATAAGGGCTTGACATCTATTTTCTCCTGGGTTAGAAGGGAGGGACAAAAAGCCTGGATGAGTAAGAAGCCTCTCTGTTTTATCAGATCCACTATAGTAGAGGTGTTTTGTCAGTGGGCTGAACATTATGGTAAGCTCCTCAGAAGTTCTAGGTACACTAAATAATTGTTCTTTGGAGCACATCAGTTAAAGCAAATATTTATTGAGTAGCTACTAAGTGCAAAATCCTGTGCTTAACAAATTAAGTTGTAATTTCAGAGAGGTATTTTTCTCATTTTCAATAAACAGTTAATGAAAGGTATATCTTTGAGGGGAAGCAGAGTTTGCCACCCAGAAAAAGATGCCTTTTAGGATATTGATTATTTTAAGTGGGTTATTTTCAGGAAAGGAAAGCCTCCAGAAAAACTTTTGATCTTCTCCCTAACTGCCTAAAAGAATTTAGATAGAGTATCTGATGCAAGAAGGGAGCTATGTTATCATGGATAACTATAGTTTTGAATAATATGTGATAAACAGGAAGGATTCTAGCAAGGTTCTCTCTCTGTGTCCCATTGTTAAAGATGACCCAGCAGACATTTGTTTTCCAGACATTTTATGTTTTCATCCCCATGTGAATTGCCTTTCTCTCCTTTGAAGTCCCAAACCGCTACCCACCCTTTCTCCTTATGAAGATGACATATCAGCCTCCACTGCCCAATTTGTCTTCAGGTTCCCCATCTTTGTGGAGCCTCTATATGTACATACATAAATAATTTGATCATTTTCTCCAGTTTATTAGGGTCATATTATTTTAATTATTTGACCAGCCAGCCGGATTTAGAAGAGTAGAAGGAAAATTTATTTTTTCTTTTCCATATCTTAATACTTTAAAATTAATCTACTTCATGTATACTTCCTTAAAACCCTGTCATTTATGTCAAGTGGTTATTCTTAAATACTTCTATGACTCAGTATATTTAGGGCCATTCAACTTTTATACATCCTGCCCTTTTCTACCTTTTACACTGATACCCCTACACTTCCTGTATTGTACTGTGAATGAAAAGGGGCCACGTATGAAACCTGACAAGTTCAGGGCCCTGTGTGACAGCCTTACAAATACAGAGACCTAAAGTAACCACAAAGGATGGTCTGAAGTTAAAATTTGCTAACTAAAAGCAGGTCATGGCGGGCACTCATTGCCCAAGGCAAGAATCTTCTGAGACAAAAAGTCAATCTTTACCTCAACTGAGTCTGTCTATTGTCTTCTTGCATCTATGATAACACACCTTTGGAATGTCAGATAACTTTCTTTTTTCCAAACCCCTGCGGCACAACTACCACACCAGAGCAGGGAGACAAATCCTGTCCTTGTTGCTGTTATTATTTTAATTGTTGACTCTTAACTATCCCATACCCACATATATAAAAGAAGTTTGTGTCTATCATTTTACCTTTTTTCCATTCCCAAAGGTTTCCCCGCTTTGCCTTCTCCTGCCTCCCTAATCTATCAACAATGGATTTCATGTAACCCCCTTATGCCTCCTCTTTTGATTGTAATGTATAAAATAAGGTGCAAAACTACCATTTTCCAGAGCATTTTCTCAATCCATTGAGGTACTGCTTCCCAGCAATTGTCAGTTTGACTCAAATAAGCTCATAAAAATTCTTACAGGTTTGGATATCGATAGTACATTGAATTCAAACTTTCTTTTATTAGCTGATAAATGAGCAATTTAAGTTTCTGTGTGCACTGCTAGTCTATTAATGCCTTAATTTTGGCCGAGTCTGTCTTTGCTTGTCCAGCACTATTCTGTAATTATTTGAATACTTCTTTTGCATTTTGCTCTAATTTTATAAATTAAGTCCTAAGTGGGAAAAAGAATGAAAAGAAATAGATCTCAAAATCAACATAATGGAAAAGATGGAAATTATTAGGAATGCTAAGAGCAAAGCAGTTTTAGCTGTAATCCAAGGTTCATTGAACTTAAGCCAGTATTATGTGTGTTTGAAAGGAGAGAACAAAACTGAACAAGTCAAAATTTGAAGATTTTATCTGAAGAAAAAGGTATATTGAAAATGGCTTGGTTTTATTTGTTTTGTTTTTTTTTAGCTTTCTGCAAACAGACCTTTCCTTATAGCATAAAAGATGATACAACTTTCTAATATTCGACTGTGCGTGTATATTTCAGACATGCTGTATCTGCGTGTAGAGGACTGCAAAGAATCCTGCCTGTAAATCTTTTCTAGAGAAAATAAATCATTTGAACAATGAAAATTCTTGTTGGTGGAATAACTACCAAGTTTGCTTCTTGTCCCTCCTAGGAGGGGCAGGTTGCCCACTAATGAGAGTTTTCAAGAGATTTCTGAAAAAGAAAACTGACAAAGGAAACCTGTAGGGAAAGGAGAGTGGAGCAAGAGCTGCTGCACGTTAAGAGTGCTTCCTGTCTTTTGTAAAATCATAAATGAATTGAACAGACTTTGCAAAGTGTCTTTAATGGCAATAAGACAAGAGGGGTAGAGAGTGATTTCTTCCACAATAAATGAAGGATGGAAGAACAAAGAATCCCTCTGACCTTGAAGAGGGAGAAAGATAGAGAGGGTTACCGTTTGGTTCCCTGAAGTTGACTGGGCTCCAGCACCAGGGACCCACTCCAGGCAAAGGGTCCTGTATTCCTGGCATAGAAGTAGAAAGCCACTGAGCCTCACAGAACCACATTTTCCAACAAGAACAGAGGTTTCCAATGTTGATGGCAATTGCAATGTAAACCCACTGTGAGGCATGTTCAGAATCTGATTTGATTGTACTGGAAGAAAATAAATAGATATTTCTTTAACAAAGGAGCCTTCTTTTAAGAGCCACAGCCTCCACATTAAGATAAGCAAGAGGAGTTGTAGTTGTACCTTGAATAACAGTAATTTTGAGTATCCTGTAAACCCACAAGAGAGATGTTTTTGGCCTTTTGACACCTAAAATTTAAAGAAGTAAGTAACTGTCTGTTATCCTTAGAACCAGCTTGTCTTTCAGCTTTCTCTCTCCCTGTAAGCACCACCTGTCACTGCTAGGTATGGATGGGTTCTCTCTGAGTTTCCCTACCATGAGTCAAATAATTCCATCAAGTTACTGGGTACAGGTCACCTTTTGTACCCTCACTGGGAATGGAATGGGGGTACAAGAGGGTATAGGGTAGCAGCTAGCCTTCTTAAGAGGGAGGTGGGAGACCAGGAAATTCAGTTTGACACTTTGCAGTGAACATGGATTAAGGTGAGGTCTGGATTAACTCAAACTTTCTCCCAAATACCTTCACCTCTCACTCAGCCCATTCTGCATGCTGCCTCTGGTGTTTTGTCTCACTGTTCTTTCTCTGAGGTGTCATTGTTCCGCCTCTGCCTTTGGACTTTAAGGTCTTGGAAAGCAGAGCTGGTTTCTCCTCTCACACCCAGTATAAGACTGGCCTGCAATCAGGTGCTCAAGGAAAACACTCCAAGAAATTTAATTTTGTAAAGCATTTGAAAAACAGTCCCATCACCAGAGTTTTTATTTCTTCTGGTGGTGATCTCTGCATCTTCAATTATGCTTATACTACTGTTCTTAATTCATGAGTCATTGGTGATGTCTGTTGACTTACTGCTATGTCAGATGGTGACTCAGCTTGTTTATATACTCTACCTATACCCCTATACCCCTCCTCCCAATGTTCCATTTCCCCACTGGTTTCATCTTTGACTTCAAACAATGTACATAGACCTCCATTTATTGTTCGACTTAGATAGTATCTGTAGACTTCCTTGGTTTGACAGGAGGTTAATTATGTTCAGCCTTTCCCCTCTCCTCTTTACTCCTTACCCTTTTCCATTCTTCTACCTCTGCCAAGATTGATCAGATTAACATTCTCAAGTTTGGGGAACATTTACATTCTGTTCTGCACCAGATTGTCTTCAGTGATTTGCCAATTCATTCATTCATTCATTCAATAAATATTTATTGATTTCCTACTATGTGCCAAGCACTGTTTTAGGCATGGGGGATATAGAAGTAAATACAATAAGCAATATCTTTCATGGTTAGCCTACCTTCTACTAATGGGAGAGAAAAAAAGGAAAATATATTATTATGTTATATGATGATAAATCCTAAAGAGAACAACGAGTAGGGAAGGGGAAAACAGTCATATGAGCACACAGATATATACACATACACAGTCACAGTAGCCTGAAGGAAGTGAGGGAATAAGCCATTTGGGTATCTGGGGACAGAAGAGGTAGAAGTGCAATGATCCTGTGGTGGGAACATGCTTAGTTGGTTAAAGGAACGGAAAGGAAGCTCAGTGAGGTTGAGGGAGATTAACAGGAGATGAAATCAGAGGAGTGGTCAGGAGTGTGTGTGTGTGAGATGTGCTTGAGTAGATCCTTGTAGTCATTGTGAAGGCTTTGGCTTTGATTCTGAGTGACATGGTATAACTGCATTTTACCAGGGTCACTCAGGCTGCTGTGCTGAGGAGAGACTGTAGAAGACCATGGGTGGAGGCAGAAAGACCAGTGAAATTCCAACAACCAATTCCCCCAATTCTGGCACCAACAGGATGTCTAACAATTCAGTTTAATTCTGACACTAAGTACCTGGAGTTAGCCCAGGCTGCAGGTTAAGGGTTCAGCCCCATAAGACTGCCCCCACTTTGGATGCCAGCCACAAATGGAGTAACCAGGCTACCATAACTTCCTCAACTTAGGTTTGATAATTGCCTAAAACAACTTAGAGAACTCAGAAAATCTCTTTACTTACTATTACCAATGTACTACAAAGGACACAACTCAGGAACAACCAAATGGTAGAGATGCATAGGACAAGGTATGGGGTAAAGAGGGGCACAGAGCCCTCATGCACTCTCTGGGAGTGGCACTCTTTCTAGCTCCTTAACATGTTAATCAACCCAGAAGCTCCCCCAAACCCATCATTTAGAGGTTTTTATGAAGGATCCATTACATAACCTTGATTGATTAAATCATTAGCCATAGTGATTAAACTCAATCTCCAACTTCTTAACCTCTCCCCAGAAGTAGGTTGTGCAGTAGAGGTAAGGTGGGGTATGGCGGCAGGGTAAGAGAGAGGAGTTGAAAATTCCAACCCTCTCATCATGGCTGGGTCTTTCTGGTGGCCAGCCTCCATCCTGAAACTATCTAGAGCACCCTCCTATCCCCCTTAGTCATTAACAGAAACTCAGGTATGGTTGAAAGGGGCTCATTATGAATAACAAAAATTACTCCCATAACTCGGAAAATTCCAAGGGTTTTAGGAGTTCTGTGCCAGAAACTGGCAACAAAGACCGAATATGTTTTTAAAAATTATTATTCCATACTATGGTTCCAATGTCATGGTCATTTGGGTTACTGAAAGGAGAAGGTTTCTAGGGAGAAGTCCATCCACGTGGATTCTTTCTTAAACTCATGCTACCTTTTAGTTTGTTTCAGATTATTTTTAAATAGATAACATATTCATATGATTCAAAACCCAAAATGATATGTTATATGGTGAAAAAATCTTTCATTTATACCTATCCCATCACTTTCATATTTAGACCATGACTTTTCTTTTTTGCTACTGTTTTTTGTTTTATTTTAATTGCTGCTTTTTTTTTTCCTGGAGTTTCTGAACACATGCCTTCTTCACCATATAGCCAACATTTTGCAATTTCTTACTCCTTTTATCTGTAGCTTAGAGTAGATAATTCCACTTATATGAGGTATCTAAAGTAGGCGAAATCATAAAAACAGAGAGTAGGTGGTTGCCAGGGGTTGAGGGTGGGAGTAGGGGGTAAGGGGAGAAGGAGAGTCGTTATTTAATGGATATAGAGTTTCAGGTTTGCACAACAATGTGAATATACTTAACACTACTTGAATGTACACTCGAAGTGGTTATAATGGAAAATTTTGTTATGTGTAATTGAAGGGGTTCAGAACAAGCCTTCCCCAAACGTACTGCTCTGGCATGTGGACTGTTTTGAGCTAAAGACAATCAAGACCCAGCAAATTAAAGAAAAACATTTACTTCTCCCATAGCTACCTGAAAGCATTTAGATGGGGGGCCTGGCCTAGAAAGGGAGCTATTATAAGAAATGACTTTTTAATCTGAATGACTTATCTATGTGGCAGAGCAAATATCTCATTACCAAACATCTGTTCTTCTTATCTTCCTGTGAATTACCCTCCTCCCCTTGGAAGCCCCAGGTCCTTATCCCATTCCTTAGCTCAGGATGGCATATAAACCTCAACTGCCTGACTTGCCCTGGGGTGTCATAGTCTTAGGGGGCTCCCATACATACATAATTAAATTTGTTTTTCTCCTATTAATTTGCCTTATGTCAATTTAATTATTCAACTTGCCAAAAGAACCTAGAGGGGTAGAGAAAAAACATTTCCTCCCCAACATAATTTATAATAATTTAAAATAAAGTTCTAGAAAAGGTTAACAAAACAGAAGTTATACTAGCCTTCACTAATTTCTATGGAAGTTAGAACTTTGGGCTTGAATAATAATTGTAATAATTATGATAAACTACAGCTATTAATTATTGAGCATTTACTTGGTGATAGCCCTTAACTCAATTTCCTGAGGTAGGGATTACCACTGCCATTTTAAGATAAGATTATTCATAAAAATATCAGGGCCATCGAATGGTCTCCTCACACTTTCAGATTGCTAACTAATTTGGGTGGCAATAGGGAGCAGAAAAGGACCAGATTAGCAATTAGGAGTTTAGGCATGTTGCTTAACTTCAATGAGCCCCTCTGGATCAGAGATTTCCCCACTGTGTCCTGAGGAACTCCAGGAGTTTCACAGAGACCACTCAGTGCCACCCCAAAAGTCACCTAGGTGTGGGGATAGAGAGGTCAGGTGGACATGGCTCAGAGCCTGCCATCCCTCCCCTCTGCACCAAAGCAATTTGTATTTTTCTCTTCTGCATTTTGGATTTTTGCCCCGAAGAATGGGTTCTGCTCCTAAAAGAAATTTGAAAATCACTGGATTAGATTATTCTAAGATCCCTCTGAGCTCACACTTTATACCTCAAATGAATCTTGTCTTATTGCATCTCTAGGACCTGTGGGTAGGAAGGATCAGCTACAAATTTGCAGGGTTCAGAACAAAATGAAAATGCAGGGCCCCTTGTTCATAAACGAGTACAAAAAAAAGTATCATTAAAGGCACTAAAACATAAAACTTTCTTACCTCTGTGGTCTTTCTCTTGATTTGTCATGTGTTTTTATTTTTATTTGCTATTTTAAGTCATTCCAAGTAAAGATGAAGTAAAATTTTAAATTATTAACATAAAATTTACCATTTATCTTTATATTAGGCAGTGCTCTTTCAAAGGCAAATATAAAAGTATTTAACTCATATGCAGAGTCACTAAAATTATATAATCTGTATTTCTTTTTACCAAAACATGTACGTGTATTTTCTTCTTACCAAACCGTGGAAACACAGCACAAAACTAACTTAACTGTTTCTATTTCACATCTTCACATGCACACATTCTACCAACATTCTTTACCTTCTACTGATAAATAAGAAAGGGCTGAAAAGAAGAGGAGCTGAGGGTTGCCCTAACTTTCCCTTTCTTTCTATGTCATTTTTTTTTCAGCAATAGTGGTTAGATAATACAGGGGTCTCCTGTTAGCTAATACACTCATCAGCCACTCACTGTGTGTCCAATGAACTTCTGTACTCAAGGGTCATTGTCAATGCTATATGCAGAGCAGGTAATAAGGAACAGCAGGGAGCATGCATCTTGTCTATCTCCTCTGTTCACACACATGCTCCATTGTCCCACTGGACTTCATTTAAGAATACAAGTTCAAAGAGAAACTCATCAGGAATTTCAAAATAGCAACCAGCAAAACATTGAAGTCAAAATGTGGGGCCCTGCTGAGCATGGGCCCTGTACAGGTTGCATGCTCTAAAGCTGGTAGTGTGGGTGGGTATGAAGCATGAACATTTTGGTAGGCAAGTACCTTCTTCTTTGGATGTATCAATGTTTCAAAAAGTTGAAAGGCTTATAAGAAATGGAAACAGTTACAGTAGGCATTTACTATTGTTCGCCAATATCCAGTTCTCTTCTCCTAGGCTAAACCCATCTTGAAGAATGTCCATGTGACTTTGGTAATAAAATATGCATAAAATCACATGTCTCTTTTGGGCAGTATTCAAAAGTTAGTGTGTGATCTTTATCTCTCTTCTCCCCACCAAAATGACCAACAATATCCAGATGGAGTCTCCAACAGTTCAAGTCCCTGACTGAATGAGAATAGGGGAAGCAGAGCCCCAACTCTCCCACCACCCTCCTTTTCTGATCCAGAGTGGGCATGTACCAAGAAATAAAACCTTTGTCATAAAGATTTGGGGATTGTTTGCTATTACCCAAACTAACACAGTGTTATTACCCCTGAAATGTAACATTCATAACTGTACCATGGCTTAAAACTACCTTTAGAATAGCCATAAAATGTATATTTTAAAACCATAATCTATAGCTGTTTTTCTAAAGGTGCCTCAATTTTTTTTCTTGAAATAGAAATTACCTTTGGTAAATTTTGTGGGTATTTGTCAAATATTTAACCATTGTTAATTTTTGTGTGTTTTTTGAAGGGCAAAACGCAAGATTAAAGTTCTAAAAGTGAACCTAATTTTCATTTGTATCCAGGGATCTCCACTGACATCCCAGAGTCACTAGCATATCCTAGAGTCCATATGCATGCTATCGGGCAAAGCCTTTTCCTTTTAGCCCACTTTGACAAATAGAGAAGATAATAACTCTACTGAATATTTTCTCTTGCCTTACCTCCAGTAGTGGAGTGATTAGGAAAGGTGTTTCCCCCAAAAAAGGATACAGAGAAAAACCAAAAGACCTGAACAACCAGGGCCTGAATAACTCTATGTACCTGAAATTCTTACCAAGATATGACATATATGGTAAATTGACAATTTGTATTAAATTCTTCTTCTTTCTCTGACCTCTGGAAAGAAAGACCCAACTGGGGAGAGCTATTTATAAGAAGGAAAAAACATTGAAAACTTGTTTTAAAAGCAACAATAAAAACTGGCATCAGAGATATTTGATGGATTCTTTGTATTCAGAATTAGTGCTCTGAGGAGAAGAAAAGCCAGTGAGTATAAAGATCCGAGGAGCAAGTTAACAATTCTCATGGTCGGTCTTGATATTTGATGTCAGATAAATTTCAATGAACTAATTGTTCATTGAAAGTCTCCAGTTTCTTTCTTGGAGCAAATATAGAATCTGCTCTCTATAGACTTTAACAGATGGAAAAGAAATATACTGAATTATGTAAAATGTTAACTCTGAGATCCAGTTATCTGAAGACTCATATAATTCCTAGTAAACTCCATATGTCTGGAAATGCATTTGTAGATTTAATGTTTTCTGGCTTGACTATCTTTGGGTGACCCTGAAGTTTCATTATAGTTAAAACCTTGCAAATTTATGAGAGCACATATGTGAATAAATTGCCACAAATTTGGGATATCCGAGTTACTACAAAGGAGGCGTGCTTTGCCTGCTGCCCAGCAGCTCCACTTCAATGCAACCTTGCTGTTTGCATATCCGGTAAATACAAGAGGTATAAAAGAGTGTGTCTGTGTGTTTGTATGTGTGTAAAGAGCCCTGCAAAGAAACATAGTTTCTAGTCCTAATGTTGTTGAAGAAAGGGTAACAAAAGAAATCTTAATATAAAAATCTAAGAAAGTAATTCTTCTTAGCCAGAAAATAATTTGGGGGTTAAATATAGCCTATTGTCAAAATCTCTTTCATTTGAAGTTGACTATATGATGAGTCTTGCATGTATGAGAGAGAGAGAGAGAGAGAGAGAAATTGGTTTATGAGACTGTTTTACTTACCAGCCAGGGCACAACTACTTTTCAAGTGAGAAACAAAACTTCAGCGAATTGCCTTTAACTAGTAGTTGAGGAAATGCACCAGAAATAATTTCCTTGGACAGAAATGGGACCTCAGGAGAAGGTCTGTAGAGGCATGTCTATGAAGCAATAGGCAATGTAGCTTCTATTGTCACAATCAAAACACCAAAAGTAAAAGATGGTTCAACAATCTGCGTAATGTGACACTAATAAAGGGGAGGACAGAGGCTTCAGCTGACCCTCCACTTGAACTAAAGAAATTTGTACAGGAAACATGCCTTAGCATAGAAGTGGATAGGCAGGGAGTCTGCCTGTATTCAAAGGCAATGCTATCTTTATGCCAGGAAATGGATAGAGTTGCAAAGGAGACAAAGGCAGTTGTCAATCACATTCTTTAAGGAAGCACTTAACAACATTAAGGATATGAATGGGCAAATGGGTCCTTGGCTTTCTGCTTTCATAATCCTCTACAATTCCCTTCCCACATTTCTTCCAACTCTGATGCTGGAAAACCACTCAGAAGGATGACTTTTCTTTCTCTTCTGTTCGCAACACTTTGAACAACTGCAATTGCACTGTCTCATCAGCACAGACTGGATTTTGCAGTTTCAGACCATGTTTACAGTTAGAGTTACTTCAGCAATTATGGGAGTAGGATTTGGCTTACTTTAGTTTATTTATCTTAATAGTTTTATATAAGACTCTAATCCTGCATTTAGAAACTCTTTACAACTTTGAAGAAATTTAAAATTTAAGTAATAATTTTCCATAATTCATGGGGGAGATTTTATCTTGTGGTAGTATTTAGAAATTTGGTTATTCACAACAAATTCATGACTTTAGGTGTCCTAACAGATACCAAAGGCCTATGTTTTCTGTTTATACAATTAACCATTTACACTGTCAACGTAGGAAACACCCAAACCTGTAAGAATTTTTATGAGCTTATTTGAGCCAAACTGATGACAATTGCTGGGAGGCAAAACCTCAAGAAGTTGAGAAAATGCTCCAGAGAATGGTAGTTTTGCACCGTATTTTATACATTTCAATAAAAAAAGAAAAGAGGCGTAAGGGGGTTACATGAAATCTATTGGTGATAGATTAGGGAGGCGGGAGAAAGCAAAACAGGGGAATGTCTGGGATTGGATAAAAAGTAAATAAAAAGACACAAACATACTTCTTTTGCGTTGGTGGGTATAAGATAGTTGACAGTTAACAATTAACATGGTAACAATGACATTGAGCAGATTTGTAGGCTCCCCCTGGTACCTGCTTTCAGGTCTTTGGAAAAAGAAAATTTGACATTCCAAAGGTATGTTATCTAGATGTAGAAAGACAACAGGCTCAGTTAAGGTAAAGACTGCCCTTTGTTAGGGAAAAATACTGGCCTAGGACATCACTACCTGCCGTGACTTGTGTTTAGTTAGAAAGTTTTAAATTTCAGATCATTCCGTGTGGTTACTTTAGGTCTCTGAGTTTGTGAGGCTGCCATGCGGGCCTCCCCTGAGCTTGTCAGGTTTAATATGTGGCCCCTTTTCTTCCTCAACATATTGTTACTTTGTTTCATTCTATATATTTTTAAAACCACTCTCAGTTGAAATATTTTTTAAGTAACAAAAAAGGTTTACAAAGATGCAAGGAGAAAAGAGTCAATATAAGTCAACCAGAACTCAGCTCTGCTGCTGTGTGCCCGTAAGCCCAACAAAACACAAGGGACTTGAAAATTAAGTTGCTGCTTGAGAGTTAATCTTATAAATAAAACACATATTAGATTGGAGTTCTGAAGAGCTGGATTAAAAAAGCAAGAAATACCTGGAAATCTAATAAAGATTTGCCCAAAAGTCACAAAGCTGTAGCTTAATCACCAGTGTTAATATACCTACAGAAAAGACATTCATTCCCAGCAGTAAGGCAAACTAAGTAAACTTGTCAACCCTTCATGTGAAAACAAATAAAACAATAAAATTTATAGCCATCTTTTTAAATGCATTAGTGATCTAGCAAGAAAATAATGAATATTCAGGCCAAAAACTAAGTGAAAAGAAGTAAAAGAGCCCAGAGATATAAGCTGAGCAATAAAATTGATTTTTTTAATTTCAGGGCATTTGCCGAACTGGGTAAACTTGAACTTTGATTTTCAGGGCTTCATAGGTACCGGAGATAAAAGACAAAGTCCAGGGATCCCAAGAGTTGGGAGTGGGCATCTATTATGAGACCTAATGAAACTGGGATATTAAACACCTCACCCCTATTCGAGTTACAAGGAGCAAGCAATAAACTTATTCTCCCCTTCCCTTACCCCAGAAGACTACAGGGAGAAATCTCTGCCTCAAACCTTACTACTAAGTAAAAAAGGCAAACAAAATCTCACTTGAGAATCTGTAAGCAAACAAATAAGCTTATAGCCTGAGTTCACTTTTCATGGGTGTCCAACCCGCGGCCCAACACAAAATCATAAATTTACTTAAAACCTTTTTTTTTCCTCATTGGTTTTTGTTAGCATTTGTATATTTAATGTGTGGCCCAAGACAACTCTTCTTCACTCATTGTGGCCCAGAGATGCCAAAAGGTTGGACATCCCTGAATTTCTAGATGGTCAACCTGATGTACTTTTGAACACCTGGCAAAACCTACCTTAATTTCAGTCCTCAAAAACTTCCCAGAGATAAGATGCTGTAAAATATAACATGTAATCAAAAACTATAACTGAGTAAACTGGGGCTCATCCATGTGGCACCTGGATGCATGACCCAATAATGAGTGTTGAAGGAAAGAAGTTTTTATTTACAGGATTCTGACCTCAAGGGGGCTGAGAGCCCAGCTTGGAGCCCTGTTCTCCCATGAGATCTAGCACTTCCCCTGCTCCCCACCAGTCTATAAGCCAAAACCATGCCCAGAAGTTCCCCATATCCTTATTTGTTCTTAAGCCAGCTGAGCAAACAGGGGTCTCCATCACCTCTGGAAGGTGCTCATGTGGGTTTCAGAGTCACATCCTCTCACAGCAGCTCTCTCCTTCAGGATCTGGGGTGCACTGTTTTCAGCCTCCATGTAAAGGTTCAGGAAAACATGTGTGTGTTACACTGGATCATGGTGGAGTCCAGGGAGGCACACATCCCAAGACAGTGTCTTCTCCGTACGTCCTTCACAGAAGCAGAAGTCTGAGGCTCGGCACTCCCAATTCGGTTCCAAGCATCTCCCATGAATCCATGCTTGGTTAAGCAGGTCCCCACACAGCTCCATCAGCACTCTCCTTACACCCTTTCCTCCTGCATGGCTTTTACTTCCTCTCTTTTAGACCTCATGGTGGAATACTCCTTTTCACCCCCTTATTTTAAATGCTCGGCCTGGAACTTCCTATGTGACCTCACATCTGACCCCTCCTAAGATGTGCTACTTTTACCAGTTCCCCTGTATCTTTTACCTTTTTTCAGCTGCTATCTTTAGCCAGGGCAAGAGTTCTCAGTGACACAGGGGCATCTGGCTCCTGCCTCTCATACAGATGCTGTAGAAGCTCCCCCCAGCTATGTCATGAGTCCCTGAATGCTCTGAAAGTCACATATACCTTTTGCCTAGGGGCACAGCACAACTATTAACTTGCCATTGTTATGCAAAGTATCTTAACTGCCATTTCATCTATTTCCCCCTTCCCCTGATCCAGGTTTGTGGGGAAAATGCTCTGCTATTTTCCAGGGATCCCTATTCTGCAGCCCATCACAAAATCACAAAATACAAAAAAAAAAAAAACAAACCCCCCCAAAAACCTTGATTGAAAACTGGAAGAAATTAGAATTAGCACAATCAGATCATCAAAGACGTCAGAGGAATTATCAGAAAGGTATGGAAAAGATTAATAAAGAACAACAGAACCAGGAATGACCAAGCATATTAGAAAAAGAACCAAATAAACCTTACAGAAAGAAAATTTGGTAATTAAAATTAGAAATCAAATGAATAAGTTTAACAGCAGATTAGATATAAATAGAGAATTAGTGAAGCAGTAGGTAGGTCACAAAACAAAGATATAAAAAGTAAAAGAGATTGGAACTGTAATAGGATAACAATGAAAAATAATAAAAAAGAGACACAGAGTGAGACAAAGTAAGAAAGTCTAAAATGTATCTAAATAGAGTTCCACAATGTGATGGTCAGTTTTATGTGTCAACTTGGCTAACTTAAGGTACCCATATATTTGGTCAAACATTATTATAGATATTTCTGTGAAGGTATGTTTTTTTAATAAGAGAGAAACATTTGAATCACTAGACTTTGAGTAAAGCAAAGTACCCTCCATTGTGTGGCTAGGCCTCATCAAATCAGTTGAAAACCCTAATAGGAAAAGACTGATTTCTTCAAGGAAGAAGAAATTCTACCAGCAGACTGCCTTTGGACACAGACTGTAGCTCTTCCCTGGGTCTTCAGCCTGCTGAGCCAATTGCTTAAAATAAATCAGTCTCTCTCTCTCTTCCCCGCTCCTTTTCCCCCTACACACACACACAGACACACACACACCACTACCACCCTGTTGATTCTGTTTCTCTGGAAAACCCTGACTGATAAATGCAAGGAAAGGAAAGAGATAATTTCTGAGAATTTTTCAGAACTGATGATAGACACCAATGTACAGACTTAAGAGTATTAGTGACTACCCAAGTACATGGGATGATAAATACGAAGAAGTCCATAATAGTCAAATGTTTTGGGGGCAAAGGTGACTTCATTAGTCTTTGAGTCCGTTCCTTCACTTA
>VMDR010018894.1:0-18785 GCA_007922815.1 Macrotus californicus
AATTAAGTGAGGGTGTCAGGATTGCTTTTTCTCAGAATAAAAAACTTAGTTCCCATTGCTTGCTTACTTGATTGATTGATTTGTAGACTCATTCATTTATACAACAAATGTGTTTTAGATGCTTCCTATGTGACAAGCACTGGGGAATAAAACCTTTGGTTTCTTAAAGTCTAATTTCTAGATGGGAGGAGACCAAAAAAACATATAAATTAGTAAGATCATTCAGATTACTGCTATGATAAATGCTATGAAGATAATAAAGGAGGATAATATGAGAGAAAATTACTTTGAGCAAAGGTATGCTATAGTGAGCAGTACTTCAGATATATTCACCATTAAAGTTTAAGATGAGGAGGAAGTATTTAAGTAAAGGGCAATATTTTAGTAACGTCCTAAGTGAGAAGACTGAGTAGAAGCAATAAACAATAGGAAGTGCAGAGACCCTGAGATGGGACCAAACTTAAACAACAACAACAACAACCTGTGTGCCTAGAACATGGCAAGAATGAAGAATCAGGTGAGGTCAACAAAGAGGACAAAGTGAGATTGTTGTAAGTCATGGTATGAATTCTAGATTTGAGATGAAGGACAATAAGAGACTACTAGAGGGACTTAAGCAGAGGAGTGACTTGATCTGATTTACATTTCAAAAAGATAACCAGCTTCCAAGAGAAAGATGTATCACAAGTGAGCAAAGAAGAATCAGAGAAGGTGAGGAGGAAGAAATTCCAGGAGCCTGGTGTGAAAGGATGGTGCTTGGACAATGGCAATACCTGCAGAGATAAAGCCAAGTGGGTGGGTTCGGTTGATTTCAGAGATACAGCAGACAGAAGCTGCCAGAGGTTTGGGTATGGGTGTGAGAAAGAAGGAATAAAATACCTTCATGACTCCTAGGTTTTCTGCCTGAGCAATTGGATGGGTTCCAGTGCCATTTTCTGGGATGGGAAGACTGCATGTGAGTCTTATAAGTGATGAATGTGTTTTGCCTTGAGCAGCCACGGTCTTTTCCTGACAGAAGGACTGACAGAGACACTGCTGGATTTTTCATTCTTCTAACAGCCTCACCTGCCACCTCTAGGGCATTGTATGTACCATGGAGAGACAGTCTGCACTCTTGCCAGAATTGCTTTCGAAATTTGTTATGCTTCAGCGTTCCAGGACGCTTTATTATAAATGAGTAGCTAAAGGCAAAGTGCAATTAGGGACAAGGGTAGTGGGGCATGCAAAGTTGGCACCACTGTGAGCTCAGCATCCCTGCACAGGTGCCAGTTCTTTGTAACACCAGCATCACCGTTCAGCCACCAAGATGATCTCTCCACTGGAAATAACCACTCCTCCTGACAGGTAGAGAGACAGGTAGACCAACCAGTATGAAGTTTCAAGATGCCAAACTTGGTACTACTTATTCCAATCATGGACCCATCTTTTATCAGGCACCAGTAAAGGAACAGATGATTGATTGGTTCAATCAGATTGTAATGTTTCTTCTAAGGACAGTATGGGAAAGAATTTATTTTAGTTGGGATCTCGTTAGACTGATTGACTAGGCACTTTCAGAGTCCCCTATATTTACTTAACATTAAGGCATTTTATCACATGGAATTTTTTTTACCTTAACTGTAGAAAGATTTTTAGATTTTGTGACTTTTTTTGTTCTTAGATGTACTTTTTCTCTAGGCTGCAGTTATTGGGAATCTCTTCTTTATTTCCCTATTACCCCTGCACAGGTTGTGTTGCACTGGGTCTGATTAAGTTCTCTCTTTTTCTCGTTTCAGCCAGTAAATAAGGCTGAGGACATATATTTCATGGACTAACTTCACTGCTGGTTTTATTATCCCTTGCTACATTTATTTGCTCTTTTAATCATTTTCGCATTTCTTTGCTTTTATATGTGCATCCTTGGAAAATGCTTAAACGTAGCAGAGTTTATGTCCTGTACACATTTATATTTATGTGTGCATTTATATAGCTGCAGTCAAGAACTCATTTTCTCATGGGGCAGAGGTAGAGCAGGAGAGACCAATGAGGGGAAATTAGGACAACTGTAATACAATAACAATAAAAAATAAAAATTACAAAATGTTAAACGAAATGAAAGGCTTGTTGAATAACTAACCAAACAAACAAAAAGAACTCATTTTCTCTTTGGACCCCCAAAAAAGGGACTCTTGGGGCAGGAGATCTTTCCAATGTAAAGTCACAGCTCTCAAGCTGAGATATGCAGCAGTGTTTTGGGGGGAAAAAAAAGAGGGAGCTTTATTAAAAAAGGCATATTTTCTGGAATATGAATTTTAATTGGTAATTTTGAGGTTATTTTGTATTGAAATATATACTTAAAATGAAAGATTTTCAAGAATTATAAATATTGAATATGAGGTTTTCATATTAACTCTTATGAAAAATAAGTACCATTTCCCCTACACTTCAAGTTGCCTCTTCCTTAGATACTTTTAATCACAATAAAGTAGAAATTTCATGATCTCAAGAGACGTAGACTAACTCTGCCCTTTATCAAAGGCAGAGAGTTTCCTCAGAAGTTGAAGTGGTCTGCATTACTAAGCTGATATAGGCCGCTTGCTTTTTGAAGGGCTTCAAAGCACTTACCTCGACCAGCAGGCAAGTGCAATGGGTAGGACTAAACAATGGTTTTAAAGAACAGAGAGGTTTTGATCCTTGTTTGAACTTTTTACAAGGTAGAAGGGGTCATCTTAAGTGACATCCAGCCATAACTTGCCATAACTCGCCATAACTCACCCTAACTCTCAAAGAAGCACAAACCAGAAAACAAAGATAAACTCTAAAATAAGAAGGATTTCAACACATATTGGCAGAAATTATTTATTCTCTTTATGTAGCTACCCAAAAGAGAGGTTGTCTTAGTTTGGGTCCCTTCAAAGCCATCTCTAATGTAGGCATTTGGATGCCTGCAGTTCATTTGAAAGGAGATCCTGGGAAACATGTAAGAGAGTGGGAGAGTTAGGCAGTGAAGATAGAGAAGCCAATAAATGGTGCGCTAATGAGCAAGTTACCACCGGGGAATCCGGATTTCAAATCCACCAGGGTTCTCTGAAGAACTATGTGTTAATTTGGTTCTGCAAGAAGCAGATTCCATGATAAAATCAGATGTGTAAGAGACTGTGTAAGGGACGACAGGTCTGTGAGGAGCAAAAAGGGAGGGAGCTCGAGGAGGTAGGGAGAGCAGCAAACCACAATGGAGATCTCTTCCCAGTGAAGGACAGAGAGAAAGAAGGAGAGTTAGGGAGGATGAACCTCAGACTACAGTGCCGTTCTAAGAAAATTACAGCCAGCCAATAGGGAGTCTGGGGCCAAAGCTATCCATCAGAGGAGGTCCAGGTCTTTCAGAAACGGGCCCAGCTTAGTGTCCCTGCTGCTTTAAGTCATTCACTGAGGGCTAACGTGTGTGACTTGTGACTTCAACAAGAGTACAGCCTTTTCCCTCACAGACATTTACCCCACCAAATCTCTTACAAGTTTCATCTTGCTGATGCCTGCTTCTTAAAGGTCTTAAGTGAACAGAGTGGTACCAAGAGTTGCCCAAAGAAAAAAAGCAGTAAAATGGGGATTTGGAACTAGCACACTCATTACTCACCAGGCAAAGGGGATGCCATCCTGAGTGGTAGGCGGGGCATGAATAGTCCCTGGCACAAGGTGGCTGCTAACAATGTCACCAGTGGTGACATGGGAGAATAACCTGGTATAGTGACATGGGAGAATGACTTGGGAGGAGAGATTACCATTGTAGTTGCAATGATTCAAATGTTTGAAAGATCTGGAGGAAAATTTCTGCGAAGACAGCAGAGTTGACTGGTTACTACTAAACTGTGATGATACCCTGCAGGGAAAATGAAAAACCTAAGGTAATTAACAAGTAACTAAAGGCCAAATGTCAGAACTAGAGGACCTCTTTGAGAGCTTATGAAGAAGCACTCCTCCCCTGCAGTGGAAAAGCAGACATGGCTTGGCAGCAGACTGAAGATCTAATAGAATCTCAAAGAGCTCAAAGAACACCTGTGTGCTTAGTCAAGGTGGCTCTGTTATTTTAAGGTTAGGGACCTTGTTGGAAGAACTGGAAACTGAAACATGGGAGAGGGACATTTGGAGAATTGCTCCTGAGGATATTGGCTCTGCAGACCCCTGTAAACCCTCAGAATCTGCAGAGGTGGTTCATTCTTCCCAAGTAAGAGCTAGATTTCTGGAAGATGCTGCAAAGGCCTCTTGCCTGCAAGGCAACAAATATTCCCCCCAGAAACTGCTCCTGTCTCCTAGCCTGGTTGTCGTACTGATGACTAAGGTTACATTTCAACACAGCTCAACTAGGAACATGTTGAGCCTCATACGGCTGGATGGAAATTCTGTACCCAAGAAATTTCCTAAATTAGCTAGCATATACCAACAGGCACAAATGCAGCACCACTAGGATAAACTTTTGAGAGTACTTGGTCAAAAGGGCTAGAATATAAGGCTGGAAAAACAAGAATTTATAAATCTGGGTGCACTTTCTTGGGACATGGGATTTAACACTTGGCAAGGACCACAGAGGAGGGGACAAACTTGCTGCAAGGGTGGCTCTTAGAAGCTTAGAAGAAATGATGACCAATCCTGAGTGAAGTAGAGTGCCTGATTTTCCCTGGTAGAGGGTAGAAGAAGGAATGAAGAGGCTGAGAGAAGTGAGAATGTTGGTCTGGATATAGTATATCAGGCTAGAAAACCTACCCGATAATTATACTTCACAGGAGAGCCCAGCGCCCACAACCTCCACCTAGGCTATGAAGAATGCACAGGTGAGGGGCACCAGCACCACTGAGAAGTCCGCTGCAGGCCGGGAAGGATGGCAGGAGAGGCAGTCACAGAAATGTAACAGCCATGGGAACGATGTGGTCCCAAAATAATAAGGGTCAGGCGGCAGCAGGTAGCCACGAGAACATAGGAGGCCACATTTACCATAATGACAAGCACGAGTGTTTGGGACACAGGAGTTGTGGAGCTAGTTAAAAGAGCTTAGCATCTCTATGGGCAAAATAGATGGGCAGCCAACAAAGATGTTTCTAAACATCTACAACCAAAAAGAAAGAAGGAAAGAAAGAAGGAGACTGACTGGGGGTGTTCACCCCCCAAAATCTCATGGTCCTCAAGCTGAGCCCATCTTTAGATCAGAAGCTCATTAACTGAAGAGGAGGCCAGGTGCCCAGGAGGCCGTACTCTATGATACCATGACAAATATGAATGATGGTACACTGAGTAAATGGAAAATACCCAGACATTTTGAGGACCAGCGGGCACACAGTCTGAGTTAGCATCAGTAGCTAGAGACCCAAAGGGCATCATAGCCCCTCTATTAGGGAGGGGGCTTGTGGGAGCCAGGTAATATGGAGTCTTGGCTAAAATATGTCTCCTGGTGGACTCAGGAGGTTCAGAGACCCACCGGGTGGTCATTTTCCCAGGCCTGGAGTGTATAATTGAAATTGATATATTTGGCCATTGGAATAACCTCTACTGGGTCTTTGGGTTTTAGGGTAGGAGCTATTACAGAGGCTACATCTGAAGCTGCCCCTGACCTTGGCCAACATAGTAAATCAAAAGCAATAACACATCCCTGGAAACATGGTAGAGGTTAGTGCCACCACTAAAAACCTACGGGAAGCAAGGAGTGGTGGTAGTCATATCTCTGTTTAGTACACTGACCTAACTCCTGCAGAAACCAGATGGATTTGAGAGTGAGTGACCTCATTAGCATAGCCAATTCACAGAAGGCATAACCACGTAGTAGCCCCAACTGCAGCTGCTATGCCAGACATGTACTGTACTTAGAGCAGATTAATAAGCCTTCAAATCCATGGTATGTTAGATAGATTTGACAGATGTGTTATTTTCCATTCCAACTAGAAAAGAGGATTTGAAAGACTTTGCATTCATACAGGACAGACAACAATATTCTGTTGGATCATCAGGCTGAAGTGGCAGGATTTTGCTTCAGGGCTATGTTAACCCTTCCATCCTGTCATGATATATGCATAAGAGATCAGTATGACGTGAACATTCATCCCGTAGATCATCACTGATATGAGATATTGGTGACCTCATATTATTCAGATAGAATGGGCAAAAAGTGACTAATTTGCTTGTAAGACACATAAGCTGCAGAGAATGGGAGATAAACCTTATGAAGATTCTGAAAAACTGTTCTTTGGTGAGGTTTTTAGGAGTCCAGGGGCTAGGCATATAAACTCCAAAGTAAAAGGCAAAGGAATGCATCTTCTGTCCTTGACCACAAAGAAGGCAGCATAGACCTCTGAGATCTCTTTGGCATCTGGAGGCATCACATTTCATACTGGGTTACTGCTCCAACCTGCTTACTGAGACAACAAGCTTTGAGTGGAGCCTAGAGTAGGAAGGGACTCTGCAGCAGGCTCTGATTGTAGCAAGCAGCCCTGCCACTTCAGCCATATGGTCAAGCAGATGCTATGGTGTTGGAGTTGTCTGTGGTGGGAAAAGACCTAGTATGGAGCTTATGTCAGCCCAGGGGCAAGAATCACAAAAGAGGCTCCTGGGAGTCTGGAGCAAGGCCATGCCATCTGCAGCAGAGAATTACATGCTTTTTGAGAAGCAGCATCTGGAATATTGTCCTGGTAAAGACAGAATGCTTAACCGTGAAGTACCAAGTAACCATGCCACTGGAACTATTCATTATAGGCTGAAGTCTGTTGGACCCACCAAATCATGACATAAGATGGGCTTAGCAGTAGCCCATTGAAAGATGGAAGTGGTACATTCAGGACTGAGCCTGAACAAGATCAGTGGACATGAGTAACTGCATGAGTGGGTAGCTCAGATTCATGTGTTGCCCACCTCAGTTACACTAGCTCACACCCATGGCCATATTGGGGCAGAGGTGGTCCATACATTTGGCCGATGAAGGAGAGAAATCCCAAGCTTAATTTATGGAATAGTCAGCTTGGTACATGGGTGCAAGCCCAAAGTGGATGGCAGACACATGACAGACACATCTGGGGAGGGGTGCTTGAAAGACAGTGAAGAGAGGATAATCTTCTCAATGTGTGGAGCTGTGAGCTATGCATCTGGTCTTCCTCTTTGCAGAAAAGGAGAAGTAGCCCAAGGTGAGAACATGTGTAGAATTTTAGGCAGCAGTCAATGACCTTGCCATTTGGTCAGGGGCCCAGAATGAAAAGGACTGGAGGATTGGAGACAGGGAGGTCTGAATAGACACAGAGGGCATGGAACACGAAGATGTTTTTTCACATATTAACATCTGCCAGAAAGCATCTACCATGGAAGATGTGCTGAACAACCAAGTAGGAAAAATGAACAGGCAGATAGAAAACAACCAAGTAGACTCAGCTAGTTGACATCAGCCAGCTTTTGTTATTAGTAACTCTAGCACTGGCACTTTGCATACATGAACAGATGAGCCCAATTACATGGATATTCAGTCACCAAGACTACTGGCCCCTGCTACCTCGGGATCTGCAACCTGCCGGCAATAGTGAGCAATGGCCCCTGATACAGCCCTATTGGTTGAGGAGACCACCTTAGGGTCGAGAAAACTACTGTGATTCTTCCTC
Source organism: Macrotus californicus (assembly GCA_007922815.1). Taxonomy (NCBI): domain Eukaryota; kingdom Metazoa; phylum Chordata; class Mammalia; order Chiroptera; family Phyllostomidae; genus Macrotus; species Macrotus californicus. The sequence continues at coordinate 7,602 of VMDR010018894.1, forward strand.
ACAGGGATGGATACATTTTCTGGGTGTGGGTTTGCCTTTCTGGCCCTCAGAGTCTCAGCTAGCACCACTAACCAGGGCTTATGGGATGCCTGAACTACAGACACGGACACTCACACAGCACAACATCGATCAGAGGCCTCCATCACAGCACAAGAGATGCCCTTCTCTTTTACAGGAGACCCACGTTAGTACCAGTTTCTGCTAACTGAGAGAAACCCCAAGAGAATTTTACTCGTATGAAAAAGGTAAAAAATTAAAATAGCATTCAGCATTTCTCTTTTTCAGCCAGCATTACAGAGGTAGAACACAGCTTGAGCAGCAGGAGTGCTACCAGCAAGCTCCTTCCCTGGAACCACACTCAGCATCTCAGCATCATCTGCCACAGCTTTGAATGGTATCTGCGAGCATCTGGGCTCCATCTTCATTTATTTTGTGAACCTGGTAGCAGGACGTGTCCTAAGGAATCAGAAAAGTCTAAGAGAACTCCTAAGGGTGTTACACTTAGAGTAAAACTGGATGTAATTAAGTGTATTTGGTGGGTTATTTGGAGGTCTGAAAAAGCTAAAAAAAATTTCCATATAAATTAGTGGTAATTGCTTCATTGCTCTATACCATTTCAGCTTAAAAAGTTTTCACTGGAGCACTCTATTTTCACATAGCAGGGGGAAACCTGTGTATTTGATATATCCACTCTGTTCAGTTTCCTCATTCCTACTTCAGGACCCACTTTGAATGTGAGTTCGTCATTACTGACTCTCAAATGCTGGGTAGATTTCCCCCCACGGAGTCTTTGAGCAATATTCTTCCATTATCACAATACACTGAAACTGCCTATTTGATTTTATGTTTCAGCCTGCATCTCTCACTCTCTCAGGGACCATGATCACACCTAAACTTCACTTCTTCCCCTTCTGCCCAGAAACCAAAAATCTTTGAGAGCAGGATGCATGTTTTATTCATCCATGCATCCTCATCATGTAGCACACAGCCTGATATGCAGGAGATGCTTAAAAATATCTGATGACTTGAAAAACAAATGGAACAATGACAGGAGGGAAAAGACATCCACTTCAGTGACTCGTAAGGAAGAATTCACTTCTTGATAGAGACTACCCAAAAGGAAAACGTCCTCTGAGAACACAAAAAGCCCTCCTCCTGGATGGCTTATTTCCCCTTTCCACACCTCCTTCTGCAACTATGTCAGACAAAGATCAAAGTATCCCTCTAACGCAGCCAGTATGTAAAACTCACGGCTATCCTAAAAGAAGAATGTTTTCAATCTTTAAAAATTCTAACCATGTAAGCTTTTCCTGTCCAACACTAAGAATCACAGGGAAAAAATAAACTGGAGTGTGGGAGATGAAAGATTTGGATTCTATCCTGACATCGTCCCCATTAAAGCTTGTTTCTATCACCTTTTAATTTTTAATTCTTGGAAGATCACCTCCACCTGCCATCATGTTGGCATGCTTTTGAAGATTAGGTGTCATTAGGGAGATAGGGTAGCACAGTAACGGTGTCTATATCTGGAATCAGAGATTTGGATTAGGGACAAACACGGCTTTGTGGTGTGTTATCTGACAGCAGGCACTGAGATGCTGGAGTAGAAGACCAAACCCAGCTCTTCTCTCTAACAACACTTCCCAGTACCAGTCATAGCACGTGAGCCTTACCGCCTTTATGCTGACTTTGCTCCGTGGATTTTACATTCATAAATGTCTCTGGACTGGCTCTGAAACAGCTCTTTTATTGTTGATACATTGCCATGATTAGCAGCAGTCTATGGGAGGATATCCATGATCAACCTTGACTTTTCATGACAGAAATGGAGGTTTTGCAAACAAAGGATGGAAGGGGGAAATTTTAGGGGGCCGCGAAATTATCTGGAGTCAGAGGACCTGAATTTGGATCTTGACTGTGTCACCTTAGGCAAGTTTCTGAGCCTACGCTTCCACATCTATAAAATTTTGGTACTCAAAATAACTACCTCAGGAGGTTGTAAACATGGTCAGATAATAAAGGTGAAAGGCAATTTGTGAAATCTAAAGTGCACAAGAAGCTAGCTCTGATTCGTGATGGTATATTCTATGTTGTTTATCACATGCTGAAAAGCTAAGTATTCTTGGAACGTTTTTGTTATTTAGGAAATGTCATCACTTCGTGAGATGAAAAGCAAAGTCAGGTGAGTCCTGAACTGGTTAAGGCCAAGTATACTCAGAGAAAGTGTCTCCAATTACTTAGTAAGAAGGCCTTTAAATGATGAAAATGATAGAGTTAATAGGGAAAACTCACCAGATGCCCTTAAAGTGCAAATGGACATACATTTTTAAAAGAAGTCTGTAAGAAAAGAAAACTGGGGGAAAATCTGTTTAATTTTGTCAGAAATCTATGCAAAGTGAATAGATTAAATAAACAAGAGTTACATGTTTTTTGTTGGCCATCAACATGGTATTTGTTGTTGATACAATAACATAGTAAATTTAATGTGGTTTATTTGTCTAAAAAGGAACAGCTTATCTTTTGTTTGGAACATAGAAGCAAGCTGAATCCTGATCTGTGTTATTTCAGTGTCTAGTTGATTTGTACTTGAGGTTTCCGGAGCAAAGCTTTGCTACCGAATACCTGGCAGAATCCCACTCTGAGGGTTAGTGATCAAAAGGTGGAGTAAAGTCTCCAGTTTGGTAGTTCAGGAGGTTAACCCAGAATTACCTTAGCTCTCAAGAAATAAAATTCAGTTCAAGAAACATTTATTAACACTAATTATATGTCAGGCACTGTTACAGGTTCTGAGAATATAAAAATAAACAAGAATATGCTCCTGATTTTGCTCATGCAACTTTCTTCTACCCTTTGGACCCTCCTTTCTATTAGTCAATTTTGCAGTCTGCCGTTCTTACTTTATGGAGAGATGCCAGAGCTGAAACGGAGAAAGGAAGATGTTAGGGTTTGAATTTTAGAAAATGAGACCTCAGAGGAATGAAAGGCCTTGGGGTGAACAACAGAAAAGCATACACTGGAGGGAACTCCATCCGCCCCTCACCTGTCTTATTGGTTCCTCTGCCTGTTAATGTCCTGTGAAGGCTACAATGACATCCAGAGCACTGCCAGTTGACGCCATCTATGTCCTGAGACTCTGCTCTGCTTTCTCCCTGTTGACTCATTCCTATGGAGCCCTATTTTTCACCATCTCAGCACACAGATAAAATCATGAGTTGGGAGCTGAGATTCCACATCTAGGGGAATAGCAATGATAATGAAAATGTGGTGAGGCTGCTGTTTTGCCAGTACTTAAAGGATAGACAGTCTCTGCCCATACACACACGAGCAAAACCCACAACACACACGTCTGCCCTCAGTTTAAGCTGCACACACGATTGCCCAGTGAGAGGACCAGAGACTGTATTTTACACAGTTCCTAATAGCTTGATAAATCCCCGTGTTTAGGATGCAAAGAGAAGTCATACCACTTGGGGTTTAAGTGTGCACTTGGAACATCCAGCACATACTCTTTTATCCACCTCTCCCTTTCACAGGCTATAACACCAAACTAACTCAGCAAGACCCAGCCCCAGCCCTGTGAGTAGAACAACACCGGAGGATGGTCAAACAGCAAGAAGGAAGAAATCTGGGTGCTTGAGGACAGCATGGCACAAGGCATCTCCTCCAACTGCACCGTGCACTGCTGCACTGTTACTCTCTCATTAATTTCAGCTACTGTGATTTTTGATTTTTTTCTATTAGAAACCTAGCTTTTACACTAAAACAGAAAGAAAAGCTCACTTCATCTGTACTGGGTAAGAAGGAATGGGACCTCTCTCCTAGAGGCGCTGAGAGTTTATCAGAGGAAAAGACACAGGGGACAGGAGAGTCATTTCTCATAGCTGAAAAGTAGGATGACAGATAACATATCACAGACCCAGAGAGTACAGGCCAGGGTAGGGCTGGGCTCTGGGGGACCCAGCATCTCTACCTTCTTGCACAGTTCTGGGCAAACACTGACAAATTCACGCTGCTTGGGCTTCCTTTTTATTATTCTTGATTTCTTTTTATTTGATTAGCAGTCTTTTTTTTCAGGCAAAAGACAGCATAATTAATTCATTATGACTGCAATCTAGGCATGCCCCATTACCACACAAGGTTATGTGATTACACATGCATGTTCTCAGACAATTTTAGACACAGAGTTCAGCCCATTTTTGCTTCACTTCACCCACAGAAGGTAATCGAGTTTCCACGGCCTTGTGAAGAAAAATAACAGCTTTGTGAAGTGCTGAAAATTTTACCATCCACAACTGGATCTCAGAACTGAATATTGTTGTTGGCAGAGCATGAGAACATGCTCAGTCACAAGAAAATGAAGCATTTCTTACGTGAACATGTGTCACACTCTTAATCTCCCTGTTCACTCTCTTCCCCACCCCGGCGCTGAATAGTGTGTGGTGATACATTTGGCTGATGGTTATATCTTTGGTCGTGATGGTGTTTTGAGGCTTCAACCAGCTGAATCTGGAGACAGCCTGCTGGCCTCTAACAAATTTTTGGTTTTTACTGTAAGTAACCTCCAAAGCCTAGCAGTCAACAGAGATGCCCTTCCTCACGTACGTTTGTAAAAATAAACTGAAAGGAAACCTAGAGGGAATAACAAGTGTTCAAAATTTTGTCTCCAGTCCCTGCTGGTCTCTGAAATTTGAACCAGGATACTAAAATAAGATCCCTCACTTGCTGCTTTCTGCATTTACTTAAAACAAAACAAAACAGAACAACAAAAAAAGCAAGCTTTTGAAATAATTATAGTCCCACAGTTAGTTGCAAAGGTAGTACGAGGTAGGGTGGTCCCTTGTACTCTTCACTCATTTTCCCTCAGTGGTTACACGTTACATAAGTACCTTACAATATCAAAACCAGGCAACGACACTGGCACAGTGTGTGTGTAGGGCCATGTCATTTTATCGCCTGTGTGTATTCATGTGGCCACCCCTGCAGTTGAGATGTACAACTATTCCATCATCACAAAAGCCTCTTTGGAGCTACCTTGTTAGAGTCATACTCACTCGTCTTCTCCACCTTTGCTCAACCTTAACAACCACTGATCTGTTTGTGCTGCATCTCTTTTGTCATTTCAAGAATGTTATAGAAATGGAATCATAGACCACACATTTACTGTAATTATCGATATGGTAGTGCTTAAACCTGCCATTTTATTTTTTGGTTTCCATTTTTTTTGTCTTTCTCTGTTTTCTTTCTTCTGTCTTCCTGTGAGTTACTTGAATGGATTTTAGAATTTCATTTTGATTCATCTGTAGTGTTTTTTGATAGATCTCTGCCCAGATTTTTTAGTGGTGCCTGTAAGCATTCTATTATATACATATAACTAGGCACAACCGACTGATGTAGATATTTTACCACTTTGAGTAAAGTGTAGAGATATGGCCTCCTTTTAAGTCTCTTTACAATATAATTGCCTTAAATATTTTCTTTACATACTGTGAAAACCACATCAAACAATGTTATAATTTTTGCTTCAATTCTCAAACACAATTTGGAAAACAAAAGAAAAGAAAGTCTATTGAATTTACCCATATTTTAAATCTTTCTGTTGTTCTTTCCTTTCCCTTCCAGATTCTTTGAAAATCCCTTTAAAAAAAAATCTTCTCCTTTCTGCTTCAATAACTTCCTTTAGCAACTCATTTAGGATAGATCCATGGTAAAAATTTCTCTTACATTTTCTTTATTTGAGAAAGTCTTTTTCTTAAGTATATTTTATTAATTATGTTATTACAGTTGTCCCAATATTCCTCCTCCCTTTATCCCCCCTTTGCCCTGCAACCCCCACCCTCCAGCATTCCACTGCCCCTCACCCCTTAGTTCATGTCCGTAGGTTGTACATATAAGTTCTTTGGCTTCTCTGTTTCCTATACTATTCTTAACCCACCCCTATTTTATGCCTACCAATTATGCTTCTTATTCCCTGTACTTTTTCCGCCCCCTTTCTCCCCCTTCCCATTGACAGCCCTTCATGGGATCTTCATTTCTGTGATTCTGTTCCTGTTCTAGTTGTTTGCTTAGTTTTTGTTTTTCAGGTTCAGTTGTTGATAGTTGTGAATTTGTTGTCATTTTATTGTTCATAGTTTTTGATCTTCTTTTTCTGAGATAAATTCCTTTAACGTTTCATATAATAAGGGCTTGGTGATGATGAACTCCTTTAACTTGACCTTATCTGGGAAGCACTTTACCTGCCCTTCTTTTCTAAATGATAGCTTTGCTGGATAGCATAATCTTGGATGTATGTCCTTGCCTTTCATGACTTCAAATACTTTCTGGCCCTTTCTTGCCTGTCAGGTTTCTTTTGAGAAATCAGCTGATAGTGTCATGGGAACTCCTTTGTAGGTAACTCTCTCCTTTCCTCTTGCTGCTTTTAAGATTCTCTCTTTATCTTTCATCTTGGGTAATGTAATTATGATGTTCCTTGGTAAGTCCTTCTTTGGGTCCAATTTCTTGGGACTCTCTGGGCTTCCTGGACTTCCTAGAAGTCTTATGTTCACCAGATTAGGGGAGTTTTCCTTCATTATTTGTTCAAATAAATTTTCAATTTCTTGCACTTCCTCTTCTCCTTCTGGCAGCCCTATGATTTGGATGTTGGAACACTTAAAGTTGTCCTGGAGGTTCCTAAGCCTCTTCTCATTTTTTTTAATTCTTGTTTCTTCATTCTCTTCTGGTTGGATGTTTATTTCTTCCTTTTGTTCCAAATCATTGATCCTGGCTTCCTTCCATTCACTGTTGGTTCCCTGTATATTTTGCTCTATTTCACTTTGTGTAGCCTTTGTTTCTTCCTTCGTTTTGCGACCAATCTCAATGAATTCAGTGAGCATCCTGATTACCAGTGTTTTGAACTCTGCATCAGATAGATTGTCAATCTCCTCATTGCTTAGCTCTTTTTCTGGAGTTTTGATCTGTTCTTTCATTTGGGCCATATTTCTTTGTCTTGCTGTACCTGCTATGTTGTAAGGGGACAGAGCCTTAGGTATTCGCCAGGGTGGGGCAACCCTCTTGGCTGTGTTGTGGCATTTGTGGGGAAGGGGTCAGAGAGGGAACAGTGCTGCTTGCTTGCTCCTCTCTAGCCCCACTTTCCAATGAACTCTCCTGTGAGACTGGGAGTTTCTCCCACCTTTGCAACCCCCACAAAATTTTACAGCTAGAGGTTTTGAATCTTTAGTTTCATGGTGAGCCAGCCCCTCCTCACCCATGCAGTCCACCATCTTGCCATGGATCCTCTCCGCCTGCCCAGCTGCCCATCTTTGCCCCTCCTACCAGTCTTGGTGAATGTTTCTTTAACTCCTTGATTGTCAGAGTTCCATGCAGTTTGCTATTCTGGCAGTTCTGGTTGTTTATTGTTTTTAAATTGGTTATTATCTTTCTTTAGGTTGTGTGAAGAAGTGGAGCATTTCTACCTATGCCTCCATCTTGGCTGGAACTGTATCTGAGAAGGTCCTGATTTCACCTTCATTCCTGAAGTATATTTTCACTAGATATAAAATTCTGAGCTGGCAATTCTATTAATTCAGCACTTGAAAAATGTTGTGCCACTTTCTCCTGTCACCAGTGGTTTCTGGTGAGAAATCCATTGTCATTGGAATTGTTTTCCTCCTATAGGATATTTGTCACTTCTCTTTGGATGTTTTCAACATGCTTTCCTTGTCTTTAGCTTTCAGAAGTTTGAGCATGATGTGCATTGATTTGGATTTCTTTTAATTTATCCTGTTTGCAGTTTGCTCAACTTCTTGGATCTTTAAGTTTATGTCTTTTTACAAATTTGAGAAGTTTTCAGCCATTCTTTCTTATTTTTAATATGCTAATTTTGCTAAGTTAATCTTTTAGGTATTTTGTTTTACATAAGTTTGGCATTTTTACTTTTTTCTCAACTTCCCTGAGATATGGTAAACATATAACGTTGTGTAACTTTAAGGTGTATGACATGTTGATTTGATACACTTACCTATTGCAATCTGATTACCACCATAGTACAGCCATGATTTATTTGAATGCTTTTTTATTTCTACCTATTTCTGCCCTCCTTGTTTCTGATGACACAAAAATTACTTCTTTTGCTATATTCCCTCAGATACCTAAGGTTTTATTAATTTTATCCTGTTTATTTCTTGTTCAGATTGGGTGATTTCTACTGTCTTATCTTTAAGTTTATTGGTTATTTTCTTTGTCCTCTTCATTCTGCTGTTAAGCCCATCCATTGAGTTGGTTTCTTTTTTTTTGGTTATTTTATTTAGTTTGCAGTTATAAAATTTTCATTTGGTTGTTCTATAAATCTTCTGTTCCTTTGCTGAGACTTTCTATCTCTTTATTGGTCAAACATGTGCACGATTGCTCTCTGAAGCAGTTTTGTGATGTCTGCTTTAAAATTCTGTTCAGATAATTCCAACACCTGTGTCACATTGGTGTCGGTGTATGTTGGTTACTTTTTCCCACACAAGTTGAGATTTTCCTGGGTTTTGGTATGATGAGCAACATTTTGAGTATTTTGTCACAAAAGTCTGCATCTTATTTAAGTCTTGCTTTCAGAGCCTTCTCTGACATTGCTCTGGCAGGGAATTGTGGGGATGCTGCGGCACTGCTGCTTTGGAAATGGAAGTGCAAGTTCACTACTTGGCCTCCTATTACCCTGGCAGGGAGTAATGTCTTGTAACCATTGGGTGGGATCCCCATGAGGCTTTCATTGACACTGTGGAGAGGGACACATTACCACTGGAAGGACACGGAAGTCCTGGCTGCCCCTCTGTCTTCTCTAACACAACAAGGAAGGAGCTCATTGTTAGAGCTGAGCAACGGTGGAAGTCTGCTATGTTTTGAGTTGTAGTTACTTGGCCAGTACTGTGTTGATTCATTTAATTCTCAGTAACCCTAAGGTGAAAGCATAATAATTACTATTGCCATTTTATACATGAAGAACCATACACAAAAGACCCGAAGCTCAGAAATAATCATGTAAACATTTAGAACAGTGTCTAGCACACATACCAATAAAGGTTAAGGAATATTATTATTACTAATTACTTTAGTGTTGTTACCATGTCTGATGGACCCAATTTATAAGTAGAGAATTAGAACTCCAACTGAGGACAGTCTAAGATCATATTTGTAAACTCGAGGCTATAATTTCTCTCAGTTTGAGTGCAAACATCTGCACTAAGCAATATCTACTACATTCCAATCTGTATCTTTATCCATCTCCCTATTTCACTGTCACTGTTTTCTCATCTTCAGTTTCTCTGGAGCTATAGTTCTTAAATATCTCTCCTAACAATAGAATAACCAATATGCATGTCATATGTGTATGGTTGACAAAGTCATTTTATATTTATTACACTTAATATTTATTTGAAACCACATAACAACCCTGCAGGCAGGCAGTTATTACTATCACTCTACTTTAAAACTGAAGTTCAGAGAAATGCAGGGGCCAGCTCAAGGTCACATGGTTAGGAAATGGTTGAGATAAGACTCAAGCCCAGTGCTATTTTGACCACCCCATGCTGCATCCGTAACCCACAGATCACTTTCACATCCTCTATGTGGCTCTACATGATCTAGCTTACCTCCCTTTGGGTCTCCAGGCAGAATGTAAAGGCCTTGGGGGAGGGAAGAGGATGGAAAAGAGCCTGACAAATAAAGAGGTGCCTTTGTATTTACAGACCTCCTGTAAGGACTGATCCATTGAAGATCTGTTGGAAATTCTGCTATATAATAACACATCCTTCTCATGTTGCTTGCATCTCCCATGGAGTCATGTTTACAGATCCAGTGAAGAATGGAATGATTGGGTCCATGGAGAAAAGACAGATGGTTTAGAAACAAAGTGGCCACATGGGAGATAACTGCCACAGAGTCCAGTCAATAGAAGAAAATCCAAGGCAGAAAGGGTTAAGATTAAAAACAGGGGATTAGAAGGATATTTAGAAGATGGATTTGATGTATTTGTGATCAAAAGCCTGTGTCATGTGTGTATTTGCGAGAGAAGACAGTTGGGGGGACATTAATGATAGTAATGCTGCCTAAGTTTCTGATTTGGAAAACTGGAAGGGTCATTTGTTTATAACTGAGATCAAGGAAAAACAGTTTAACAGGGGATGGAGGAGTGCGTGGTAGAATGATAAAGAGAGGACAAGGAAAAGTGAAGATTATATCAAGGTACTTGTGTTTGAAAATTAACAGCTAATTAATGGCTTTAGAAAAATACTGCCACAGGAGAGATAGATGTGGGCCGAATAATGGGGTGAGATAGGCAAGTTGAGAAATTATCTGGAAGTAGGGGAGAGACTGTTTGTGCAGTGACATGGTAGCATGCACATGGGCTTTGGAATTTGAAAATCCAATTTCATTACCTGGTACTGCTTAGTTGCTATGTAGCTTTGGCAAATCACTTCACCCATCTGAGCCTGCTTTCCAGCAGATGAACAACAATTTGCTCTGTTCAATTTCCTATGACCTATTTCCTCATTGTGTATCATAGGATAAGCCATGCCATGAGATAGAGGCATTTTTTTTTTTTTGCCTCTTTGAAGTGATTCCCCCGCTGAACAATGGCACCTTCCAGTCCAGATCAGCTGGGATTGATTTGACATTTAATTGAATCCTGGTTAAATGTTGTCAGAGTATGTAGTATTTTCTATAAATCTATTATGGCTGTACATGGAGAACTGCATATAAATATAACCTTATTTCTAACTGGCCCTTCGATTGACAGTTAAATCTTCTCAGTTGGTAAGTTAATGTACATAATTAGTAGATGCAATGCATTTTCTACTTTGGCACCTCTTAAAAAATTTTTTTAAAAAGCATTCGTGATTCCTTAAAAAGATAATAAATTAATGTCTTTTGCATTTTCTTACATATTAAACATTTATTGGGTACTAACTATGTGCAAACCCTGTAGATATTACAATATTATTTACTTCAATTTTAGTTTGTGAAGAGACATAGGATCTGCTCCCATTTAATTTCAGGTCAGGATACTATGTAGAGACTATTGTTTGTATTTTTCTATATCCCTATTTCAATTTTAATGCAATAATAATAAAAATTGTCACAATTTATTTCTAACTCTTACCACAACTATGGAAATAAAGAAATCCATCTTTTTAAAATGGCAAAATACTGTGGAAAACAGTATGG
>VMDR010018895.1:0-18790 GCA_007922815.1 Macrotus californicus
CGACAAACAAAAAAAAATACTTTAAATGATAAGAGTACATTTGTCAGTAACATACAGCAGTTAAAAATTCATATTTATCTTATAAGTCAAAATGCTAGAAGGAAAAAGGTAACAGAATTAAAGAGAGAAATAGACAAATCCATAATCACAGTTGCTGTATTTAACACATTTCTTTCAGTAACTGATAAGACATCTAGGTAAAAAGTCAGAATATAGTAGATTCAAAGAACTGCTAGCACTGTAACTAGGAAAGATAATTTATTCTCTTAGTGGGGCAATCCATACCTTCATTACTGTACAGTCTGAGTTTTTCACTGTCCCTTTATCTATTGGATTTCAAGTGTTTTTAACTGATCAGGACTACAGAGCAGAGAAACACAGAGAGACTCTCCAGAGTGTCTCCTGTGCCAATATATAGTCTTCCTCATTCTCATTTTGAACGAGAAAACTAATATTTCCCCTTGAGATTAGGATCATTATCTTGGGCAAAAAGCCAGTCTCAGCTTCCAATATAAGAGGATTGGGGATTCTGATTACATTGCTTGACAGAGCATTTATCATTTGAGTTTTAGAATGTCCACAGTCACTAAACCAAAAGTCACAATTTGTGTCATAACTGAGCCTTCATCAGGTCTTTTAACAAGGTCATGCATGAGGCATGTGGGGGAGGGGGAAGAATATGTGAATTCCACAGGCATGAGCCTGTGCCATTTTTTCTATCTCTAGAATATGCCCTGGACAGAGACATTGGTATAGTGGCTACCATAGCAGTAGGTTACACATTTTGAAAATCCAGGAATTTCTTATTTCCAAGAAGAAAAGGTCCTATCCTCCCCATGATGGAAGGGGGCTACTATATTAAACAGCCCTCTGTAAGTTTGCTGGACTCCCCACAGAATGGTACCATGTTGTAATCTCAATATTGACCTCTGCTCTTGGCAGCTTGGTTGTGATGGTACCCAAGTGAACCTTGGTGTGGGGCAGTCCATGCTTTTAAGCCCCAACACAACCTCTTCTCCTTCCATCACGGGCACTATTTATGAGAACAAAAATGCGATTCTTTCTACATAGTGGACTGTACAGAAGTAACACTTGTTTCTCAGTTTAGAATTATATACTGACATGCACCAGACTATGAGATTCAGAAACTTCACCAATGCAACAAGTTTCTAAAATTGCCCAGGTATTATTGTCCTTCTCCAACATGCCGGAAACTTGATGTTACCTAGAGTGCTTGATACTTGCTGCTACCCAGTTCGATTAACGTCACTTATAGGTGGAATCTAAAGAAAGTGAACTCAGAAACAAAGAGTAGAAGAGTGGTTACCAGGGATTAGGAGGTGGGGAAGTGGAGAGATGTTGATCAGCACGTACAAATCTCCAATTTTATAATGAATGAATTCTGAAGACTATGTACAGCGCAGTGACTATAGTTAATAATAATCTATTATATACTTGAAATTTTCTGAAGAGTAAATGTCAAATATTCTTAACAAACACACACACACACACAAATCATGATAAATAAAAGTTGATAGTTAATTGGCTTGATTTTGGTAATCATATTCCAATGTAGAGGTACATCAAAATATTAGGTATATCAAAACACCTAAGTATATACAATTTTATTTATCAATAATACCTAAACCAGGAGAGGGAAAGATGGACAAAAAACAATGACCAAATTCAATCTAGTTTATATAATGTGGTAATATTGGACTGTTCATAACCCTGAGACAAGAGGGCAGGGGTACACTGGAGTGTTTGCCAACTGAATACAAACAATTTCTAATTGTCTTTTATACTAAGGATGTAAAAAAAAAGAGATTTTTCAGGCTAATAATTGTATACAAGCTGCCAAAGCTTCTGTTTATTTCTTTCAGTGAAGATATCACATTTGGATTTACAGCTGTGAATTACAACATGACCTGGTTATGTCTACAATAACCTGTCATTTCCCGCAAATCATCTAGCTCTTTCACTAGCCAAATTTACAAGTTAAATGAAAGTGACATATGATCAAGACCCTTGCAGCGGTCAAGACATTTATGGAGGTGCCAACCCACCATATAGCTTTTGGCTTGCAGTGTGGGAAGAGGTGTTTCTAGAGACTTCCACTTGCCCTTTCTTAATATAAAAGGCTATAGTTTAGGGAACCATTATGGCGATCCTTCCAATTACTTAGTACATCCATTCCTACCAGTCTGGATCTGGAACACAAAACAAGGGATGGACTGTAAGTATCACTGGAGAGACTGGGATCGATTTATCTAAGACTCCAGTTACCACCTGATCTCCATAAGCCTTTGCAGCCAGTTGGCCAAAGTGGTGTTTTAAGTCTGAGGATTCCTATAAGTTCAAAGCTACTACATAGTATTAAGAAAAAAAGTCTAAGTATTTACTTTTTCAAGATCACTGTTACTCTGCAAATAACCACTGACCACTTTGGGTAAGGATTAGGTGAAGATGCGTGGAATATATTTGTGGCCACATTACAGAGTTTTCCTCAAAGGGACAAGGGCTTATCTTTAAGTAATCTTGATCTGTTAACTGGCTTATGTTCTTTGGTAAGGTCCATTACCTGCATGACATTGGCTCAAATTTGTTTCTTTCTATCAGATTTAGAAAAGGTCTGCTTACATACATGTCTATTTCTCAACCCCTAGCCTTAGGCTAATTACTTAGTACAATAGGAATGACCAAAAGTGACATAAGCAAAAGCTTATACTTTGAGAGTGTATGTGTTCTTGCTACTGGGAACACTTCCACCTCCATACTATTAATAATAATCTGGACTAGCCTGCTGGATGATGAGATAGCCATATTTTTCCCTATCAAGCCAGCCATCAAACAGGTAAGTGAGGTACCCCTAGATCAACTACTGCCAGCCACCAGATTGTTCATGAGGTACTCCTAAATTATCCTATCCAAGATAACTTGACCCAAGCCAGGAAAAACACCTAGTTTATTCACAAGCCATGAAAAGCAATAAATGTCTGTTGTTTTAAGTACAAGGGCTTGAAATAATTTGTTATGACCATAAAATAACCAATAAAGTCACAGCTGTTTTTCTATTAGGAGAGTATTTTTATCCTTCATAAAAGGAAATAATCATTGATTTCCCCTTGATAAAAAATAATAATGCCTAAATGGTAGGAGTGACAAGAATACATGGAAGATGAGATTTGTTTGAGAGGCTACAGCTCTGACTCATGCACTTGACTTTCTCTGATTTGCATCTTCACCATTTCTCACTCTTCCCATAGGATTTCAAATTGGTGTCGCATTTGTCGTGGGCAGACCCAATCATGCTCATTATGGGTGAAGTCTCCTGGTCACCAAGTGATCCTTAAGTAAGGGTCGTTTGCCAACTTCCACACCAGCTCCTGTTCAAATTACCAATTCTGTAGACTGACCTTATATTTGAAATTGTTTTCTGTAACTTTTGGTTTTCATGAAAAAAAATTGTCAATTCTATTCTCAGCAAGAGATTTTGATAGAGAAACAACACAAGATTATGTTTATGAAAGGTAGAGAACAGAAGTAAAACTAATTGAAATAAGAAATTTTCTTGGGGAAGGGGATATAACTCCAAAGTAAAGATTTAACTACTCTAAATTTTGCTATCAGTGGACTTGATCATATGTGCCTGTAAGTATTTTCACCAATTCTTATAATAAAGTTATTTGTAAGACTTCTATTAAATTAAATAACTATATTTCCCACTCTCCTTCCTGTGTAAGACAACACCAAAATCATTTTCAAGAACCTGAATATAATATCTGACTCAAATGTTGTAGACCAGATACTAACTGCAAAAGAAGTTGAATATTATATATATTAGATTATGTAATCACGTAATGGACTTATAGTTTAGCTCTCCTCATCAACTCTCTGCCAGACTTCAGTCATTATTAAAACTGTACTTTTACCCAGAAATAAAGTCTAGATATTAATATGATACCAGGGCCTGTCTGGAAAAAGTCCAGCCATTGTTAATATAATGAGAACGGTTTGCAGGACATCAGTGTAACATGGCAGCCAAGGAGAGTGGACTGTAATGTGTGTGTGTGTGAATGATGACTTCACTGTACTAGTTGGTGGGGACAGTAGATGTCATTAAGTGAGCTGTGTACTGTGTGGCCATTGCGTTCAAAATAACTGAGCGAGTGAAGCAAAAAATCTGCATTACATTTTGCTTTAAACTTGAACACTCCTCCACAGAAATTATTAGGATAATCCAGAGGGCTGCAGCTATGGGCAACTGGTGATTGACAGCTTCTTCACAACAATGTACCCACTCATGCATCATGTCTTGTGCAGTTTTTTGGTGAAACATCAAATTACCCAGGTGACAATCCCCCTACAGTCCAGATTTGGCATCCTGCAACTTCTGGCTTTTCCCAAAATTAAAATCACTTTTGAAACAGAAGAGATTTCAGACTGTCGATGAGACTCAGAAAAATATGATAGGGCAGCTGATGGCAGTTGGGAAAACTGTGTGAGGTCCCAAGATGCCTACTTTGAAGGGTACAGAGGTGTCATTGTCCTATGTACAATGTTTCTTGTATCTTGTATCTTATTCAATAAAATCTCTATTTTTCACATGGCTATATACCTTCTGGACAGACCTTGTATAGCTTTTATTATTAACATAAGACTAACAATTATTATATTTGAATGGTGTTATTTGATGATGGGGTGAGCTTCACATGAGAATGATACAGAGACTTTTTAACTTTTTTAAGGTTATATGAAAGACAGCTACCATAACAATGTATCATTTATAAAACACGATTTGAGTTTGCCCTTTGTCATGTCACAACTCAAGAAAATGATGTACTTTTGAAATCAAAAGGCAACAATCCTAAGCATATAAAATAGGGTGATTTAATATTTTGCAGGCACATAGCACCTGGTATCCCAAAGAGCTTTACAGCATAATAATTTGCATTCAATAGTACTTTTCTTGTGAGATTTTTCAAAGCCTATTACATCTATGTGAATTCAACTATGATGCATTCCCTTGAAGTAGGGATTTGTTCTTTATATCCTTGTTTTAGAGACAAGCACATTAGGTGCTTTGCTGAAGGGTACATAGCAACTCATAAGTCAGTTAGAAAATTGATCTTACAAATCCTAATTCCCTATTCCTTGTTCCGGTACCTTGACAAAACCATTTTCCAAATAGAGAAGCATTACTCTTCAGCTAAATAGCAAATTAAAGACATGCTGTCTCATGTAATCTTGTAAATATGCTTTAAAAGCCACCAGTACTCCTGAGAAGTTTACCATCTGGTTCTCACGGTAGCAAAAAGGAAATGGAGCTTAGATTGAAAGAGAGATTGAATCCTACTGAGCAGCCAGAGGTAGACTTCTGCCCAGATTAGAGCACCTGGCTTGGAATCTCTAGATTCTCTTTGCAATAGAAGTTCACTTCACCTGTAGCCCTGCTGGAGACTACCAGGTTGAGCAAAGAGAGAACATGGTATGAAGACTCCTAAGCAATCCATGATAAACAAATTTAGTACGAAGTGCTTACGACCCACAGTAACAAGTTCCAAGATGGCTCCCGAAGAGCCTTGCTTCCTGGCATTTTTGCTCTTGAAACGGTTGATTCCACACCTAATCAAGGCTAAGTCATTAAAAGCATTGCTGCTTCCTCCTTCGTCTTCAAGATTACCCATTCAAAGAAGCCAAGCACCATGATGTAAGAGCACTCAAGTAGCTCTGTGGAGAGGCCCCTGTGAAAGGAACTGAGACTTCTGTACAAATGACCAGCACCAATGTTCCTATGTGAGTGAGCCACCTTGTAAGTGGATACTCCAGCTCAAATCAATCCTTCCGATGACTGCAGCCCCAGTCCTGAACTTACCAACCAAGCTGCTCTTGAAATCGTGACCCACAGAAACTGTGAAAGGTAAGCAGTGATTATGGTTGACTTAACACTAAGCTTCAGGGGTATTTGTTCTACAATACTGGGTAACATACGCCATCAAAAAATTGAAGGGTTTGAGGAAAGTAAATCAGTAAATTAATTATTTCCATTTAATTCGACAGTGATTTAATGAAGATCTAGATTCCATCATGTATCATAGAAAAGACCTGGGTGGGTAATGACCAAGCCTTAGGACAACAATTGCTTAACTTAGAAAAAAAAAAAAACTAAGGCAAATATTCTAGCAACAACTATGAAAACTTCCAAAGAGAATAGATGTTGATACTAAAGTTGCGTAAAATCCCGAATAAAACTGCAGTGGTTTTTCTGCAGCATTTTTTAGTTAAAATTAAATTTTGTGTCATGTCTGGCCCATCACTTGGACTCAGTGCTTCTCCAAATATTCTGGTCTTCAGTCTTTTGAACGTGCCAAACTCTTTGTTCCCTGGAGCTTTAGCAGATGCTCTTCCTTCAATTTTTTCTTATTCTATTCTCCCATCCCCAACCCTAATCATATCCCCTGTATGATCAGTATCTTCAGGTATCAGCTGAAATGCATCTTTTCTAAGAAGCTTTTTGGAGTACTCTTGTAACCCCTTTTCCCCATCACTACATACATATAGACGCCAAAAGATGCACATTTTATCATCACAAAACTCCTATTTATTTCCCTCAAATCACACATCTAATTTGTAAAACAGGGCCCATGTCTGTTTCTTTGCTCATTGATTTTATACACCTATTGGTTAGCATCGTGTCTTCATCTATTAAGTGCTTAATAAATATTTGTGAATGAATAATGAAAATACAATGTGTAAGAAATCACTAGGAATACTGAAGGGCTTGTTAGAGCATTTTTAATGAAGGCCTCCTGGAAGCAGTGGCACTTAAGTGAGCCTTAGCGATTGCTTCAGGTTGCACAAGGCTCACATTTGTGGTAGAAATTATTCCAAGGGAAGTACTGCAGATGAGGAAGGCAGAAAAGGAACAGTGTTGATCTTTCAGCCTGTTGTGTTTGTTTTTGTAGGCAATCTTCATTCATCTCAGAGAAAACACTAAAATGTGTGTTAGTATATAACACAGTATTGCCTGGTAGAACTTGGAGGGAAGAAAGGCAAAGCCACCACCACTGAATCATGGAGGTATGAACCCCATCATTGCTATTGAGTTAAAGTTTAAAAATGAAAAGAGGAAGGAGCACTCCATGAGTGGTAGTTCTGAGAAGGCAAAGCTAATATGACTGAGACTGATCTGCACTGTTTAGTTTCCACTCTTCTTGCCCCATTCTGATACATTGTCAATATTTGGGGGAAATTGTGCAAAGTCTACAAAAATGGATTGAAATACTACAGCAGGTCAGAACTACTAGAGACAGTCCTCTTTAGGCAAAGCCCCTAAAAATGGGCTATACATATGAAATGATGTTCACTTAGAGAACAACCTACAATATAAAATTACATCATGTAGAATTGAACTCACTGCTTCATGAAGACAGAATCACAGATGCCATGAGCTTAAGTTAAAGGAGTCTTTTTTCACGCTGATTTCAGTCTCAAACCAGCTTTTTTTTTTTTCAAAATGTCACCAAAAGTCTCAGCTTCTCTCTATGCATAAAAACTGACAAGTTCAAGAAAAATGTATGTTATAGGTGTTCATGGTCCTGTGGTTGTTACTAGATTGGTTGGATTTTTGTTATGGTTATTGGTTTAATCACTCTCTTGGGAAAATTTTCCTGTCTTTTCACTGTACTTAAATCAGACTTTCTAAGGATGCTCTCATCTCTTAGCCTTTACCTATTCTTCCTCTAGCCTGGGAGTGCCTTTTCCATTTCTCAGGACACATTCCAGTCTAAAGAATAAAATTCCTTCTCCAACATGAAGTTTCTCAGAATGTCCCACAATGACCTCTTTTCTCCAAGTTTATGGAATCTATTCTCTCTATGAAATTACATCATATAAAATTATACAAAGTCTTGTGCCAGCTCATATAATCTTATACGGTTATATAAAATTTGTTAACTTTCATTGTGACATGGTATTGTTTCTCTTTACAGAGCTGCAATCTCCTTGAGTTTATCAACCAGAAAACTTATCAACTTGCTATGTACATAATAGAATATCAATTATTATTTGATAAGGCAGATTGTATTTTCCAGCGACTGTAACAACATATACCTCATCCCATGTGCATGTTTTACAAAGGGATGCTGATGTTCCTCCCAACCAGTGATGGTGTCTATGTTTCCTCTCCTTGAACCTGGGTGGACTTTTATAACCTCCTCCATTACCAGATTGTGGGAGAAGTGACATCGACTGACTCTAGACTAAGTCCTAAGGGTAATGTAGTTTCCACCTGTTTTTTTTTTCTTTCCCTCTCAGGCCATGTGTCTTAAGACCATGGAGCTACCATGTGGCGTAACCTCGCGGTAGACCGCATAGAATGGCCAGAGAGAGATGTAGCTGTCACAGCCCCCAGTCAAAATACTAGACTGGTGAGTGCAGAAGCTTTTAAGAGATGATCCCAGCCCCACCCAAAGTCTGATTAAGATGATGAACAGACCCCAAATACACACTACCAAGTTGAGCCCCAGCAATCCCCCAGAACATGTAGGGCAGTAACAATAGATTGTTGCTGTGGTTTTAAACCACTAAGTCTTCAGTAATTTGTTATACAGACAGAAAATTTAAACAAATGGTAAGTTTGTGTGGTTACTTTTGAATCTATAAGGCTTAATACAAATGCAATTAATACAGCACTTTCAATACTTTTCATATTATATGTTTATTTTATTATTTATTATTTTATTCCTAACATTCCTTAGTCTTCTCCATATTCCCTAGACATATTCTCACTCATTTATCTATGTCTCTCTGCACTAGAATATAGGCTCAATAAGGACAGGGATTTTCCTGTTTTATTCATCTCTCCATTTCCAGTAGATAGAATAACAACTTGTATCCTTGGCTCCTACATCACAGGGGAACATGAAGATAATTCTAGTGGCTATCAAAAATAAGCAGAGAATTTCAGCATGGGTGTTATGGGTGACTGACACAAATTCTTCTGGTTTTTGTATGTGGTGTTGAACTTTAGAAGAATAATTGTGGGTGATATCTTCATTTTGTATCAGTGCCCGCATTTTAAAATTCATGCATTACACCATATGCTAAGTTATCTTTATTTTTTCACCCTTGGGTCATATTGCAAGTTCCATTAATTTTTCTTCCCATTATAAATTCGGAGTATTACTCATCAGTTTTCATTAAAAATATACCCTTTTTGTTAAGTGTTGGTTCTGAATGTTACCTGATCTCAAGCTCTGGGACGTCACCTCTCTCTCTTTTCAATCTTTTGTTGTCATTTTTAGGTTTTATAGCCCTTTGAAAAATTTCTTTCCCTGACCTCAGTAGGGTTTTCAAAAGCTATTGAATTAATAGCATCCAACTTCATGTGCTATTTGCTCCTTTTTGGTCATCAATGAAGATGTAAGACAAGGCCAGCTACTGAGGCTTTTGTCATACTTGTTGATTTTTCCACCATCAACTAGCCATCACACTAGTTAACAAAGCTCATAACAAGTCCAAGTGGGAAAGATGCCCTTTAAAAATAACTAATTTCAGCCTTGTTATTCCCAACGTATGTTTTCTCTGTGCACCACTATTAGCCCCAAAGCTCAGAACACTTTCTTGAGAAGTAAGAAAGAAGCTCAGAAAAATATAAAATAGAATAAAAGATTGCTGCACCTGCTCATAATGTCATTATTTTCTATGAAATGAAGAAATTTGATCTAGATGGAGTCAGGTAATTCTCTTCTTGACATATGGTTTCTTAAGGAAAAAGATCAAGAAATAAACTAGCCAGCAGAGTTGACATGAATAAAATCAATGTAGTGGGAAGGTTGAGGTAGCATGGATTTAACTCTTTATGTGCTTTGTTCGTTAGTATTCTTGATCTCTGTTCCATAGGAATGGTGTCTATGCAGACTCTTCATAAATGAAGGTGTGGTTTATAACTCTTGGAAATCTATAGTGATCCACATGCAGTACAAATCAGAGCTCCTTCCTTTCATTCTTATTTCATTTCTTGCTGCTATAATATTGTCACACATTTGGAACATGGAGATACTTTTAATGTAGTGAGTCACCTCCAAGACATTTTGGATTATGTAAAAATCATCATCAGATTCTGAAAAAAGCAAAATGGCATTTAACAAAGGTTTTGGGACATCATCTGCATCAGATAATTATATTCAAAGCATTACTTTGTCAGGCTTCAGTACAATAACAATTGATAATTATCTCTATCACAGGGGCTCTGAATGATCTTCAAATATCCTTTGGCAATGTGACATTAACCCCATTGGCTGGACACCTCATGTTCACAGTCCCATACACTGAAGATTTAACAATGTTTTCTTCATTATTCAATCTATTTTATGATTGTATGTCTTTAAAATATAAGAGATAAATGTACATACATCAATGTTTAGTAAGAATAAAACATTTTGTCAAATCAAGGAAGGGCAATAAGTTAAGAAGTCAAATACTTTGCTGACACTTAATAAAGCATGTGGGGCTTTATTTCCTATTCCTCCCATCACCATAATCTAGGTTAAGATGTTTCAAATGAGTCTCAAATCAATAATAAGAGAATGACTAAAAGAAAATAAATAAAGACATTGCAGTGAAGGAGTCGAATCAAGGCTGCCCTTTCAGCTGTCTCAGATCTCCTTTCCTTCCTCCAAGCCTAGACATTCGCCACCCCCCAAATAACTTTTGTGGCTTTTAGTTCTAGGCCCCTTCTTGGGGGAAGCACACATTCTCATTAATCATAAGAAGTTGACAAAAGGGGAAGATATTTTCCCAAACCACTCAATCCCATGTGGTCCCATGCCCAGAACAATTCTTGCACTGGAACCATCCATATTACCTGTGTATAGTTCCTTGGCTAATCTTTCTGGTTGCCTCATACTTGACCCCCTTATGGACATATAGGGATACCCATGCCTACCACATAATTCTATTCCAGGTAGGCTTAACCTATAGTATCCTGTGAATATGTTAGAATTCTTTTTCGTATTTGAAAGTAGCAAAATTATCATTGCCTTTTTATGTCTTTAACATGAAAGCATTTAAAATAAGCTAGTGTTTGTTGTAACTCCTACCTTGGAATTTTTTAAATGTTTATTTTATATTTTGAGCCTCAGAGAGTAAAAAAAGGGGGGTTGAACTTCAACTTCTGAGAAGCTCATCCTGGGTATGTCTATCATTGTAGTCAAAATGTTATGTTGTACTGTTTGTTTAAACATAAGTGACCCATGACTGGCCAATGACTGGGGGTGGGGGTGATAGTGCCAGATTCCTTTTAGAATCCCAAGTAGTCAGAGTCTCTGGGATAAAGTACAATGTCTATAAGGAGTTAAAAGACAATGAATGATTGACCCAATAGATGAATGGAGGAAAGAGGGAAAGAAGGGACAATGGCCTCAAAGACCACTTGTACTATATTAGATAGAGAAGATACGAAGATGGACAAGTCTCTCCCTCAAGAATTCCTCCTCTTCTATGCAGAAGAGGGCCAGAGAAGCAAACACACATAACTCAATGTTACGACTGTTGAATTGGGTCGATATAGGGTCTAACCATAGACAATATGGGGTTCTCTGAAAAGTAGAAGGTCTTCCATGTTCAGGCACTCAGTTTCTGCATGAATGGATGATCTAATGTATGAAAGTCAATCAGACATGCTTTCAAATCAAAGCTCTCCACTTTTTATATGTGTGACAAAAGTTTGTGTAAATAATAGACAATAGTAGTTCATATATTAACAATAATGAAGACATTTTTTAAGATGAAAGGCAATAACCATTGGCCAAATGAAAACATAGGAGTTCTCTTATGCTTAAAGCCAAGAGTCTTTTAGTTCAGACAAATCAGTCATCTGGGAGAGTGAAAGACTTTTAGGATGTTTTAAGATCTTAATGGCCTTGAAAGAGTGATTAAATTTAAATACATTAAAAAGAAGACTTCAGAACATCCGTGATGGAGGGAAAAAACAATATGAACTGAAGTACAAAAACAGCAGCCATAAAACCTCCCCCAGCTTAATCAGTGTGTCCACACAGGGACAATTACCCCAATCTGACTCACTATCCCAGCCAGTCTAAAATATATATTCCCTTGTCAGCAAAACTAAAAAAAGGAATGAAAACGCTTTCGACATGCAATACTGAGAAAGATTTCAGGCTTGGGATGCGTTTTTACTAACAATGATCTGGACCCCTCACGTTTCTAAATGAGAATAGGAAATGTTAACATCTGACTTCACTGTGTGTCAGTTTGCTTCCAGTTCCAATCCAAGAAATACAGAACTTCTTCAGGACCATGCATATAAACATGCACATGTTTAGGAAGAATGTTATTTGTGAACAATTCATTTCATGGCAGGAGCTCATAGGTTTTCCGAATTTGTTGTATCTAAGTCTAATATCTCAAATCAAAAACAGTTTCCCCTGTTCCTACCTGTACTTCTGACCAACTAACTATAAATCAAAGGTTTTCATGGCCAACTTCTGAGTTCAATTAATTTACTGGAGCTGCTCACAAAACTCAGAGAAACATTTTGCTTACTAGATCGCCAGTTTCTGATAAAGAGATGTAGTTTGGTAACAGCCAGGTGGAAGACGTATGTGCATAGGACAAGGTAAGAGAGAAGGATGCAGAGCTTCCGTGCACCTCTCAGAGCAGCTCTGTCCCTGTACCTCTACATGCTCGTCAACCTGAAATCTCTTCAAATCCTTTTGGGCTGGGTTTTTATGGTGACATTATTATACATGCGTGATTGATTAAATCATTGCCCATTGGCAATTGATTCAACCTCCAACCCCTCTCTCTCTCCTGGAGGTCCAGGAGAATGTGAATAGGACTGAAGTGCTAATACTCAAATTGCATGGTTTTTCCTGGCAACCAGTCCCCATCCTTAGGTGGGGTCCTAAAGTCCCCTCATGAATCCAACACAAAAAGTCCTTTGTCTCTCATCACTTAGGAAATGTCAGGTCTTTTCAGAGTTGTGAGCCAGCACCTTTGGATGAGGACCAAATATATATATGTCCATCACCTGAATGACCAAAAGTATGTTCATTTCTTACAAATCACAATATCCAAGCCTTTTTTCAATTTTGCTGTCAGGGTTTCCATGGAAACCCTGGTCCATGGAGATGGGGACCAGGGGAGGACAATGCAATCAGCTGCCCTTAACCAATCTTTTGCCCTGGTGTTAGAGTAACCAGCAAGAAACAGTAGTTATCAATATGCTATAGTACATTTTATAGCAAAATGATTTCCTTCTCCTTCAGAGAGAGGAAATTTTATTTAAGGTGCTCAGTCAACAGCCTGTAGCAGAATATAGGTGAATAGTAATGAATTAAAGCAATCCCTCTGCTACCTTTTAATTCATTATTTTCTTTTTTATTCATATTTTTGATGCTGTTGTTATCTATCTACCTATCATCTATCTATCAATCATCTATCTATCTGCCTGTCTATATCAGTGTGCAGATCCTTCAACATTATAATATGCTGTGACTTTGAACAGAGAGACCCTCTAGTGGTTAGGTTTTCCAACAAAATCTACACTTTCCTTTTCAAAATGAAAAAGCACTATTTACCTGCAAAGCTACAAGAGAACAAGGCTGACATTCTATTTCATGAGTATTAGCAGAGTGCTGAAGTGCATTCTTCTGTTCTCTGACCATTCAATGGTGTCTTTTCCTTATCTCTTATAATACAACATGGAGAAATTCTGTAGTTGGCTGTCCTTATTCTGGGCTTATGTGAAAAAAAAAAAAAAAAACCACAGCTCTAGGGAAAGAGATGCACACTCATCAGCCAACCTCTTTCTACAAAGGGTTTCCTTTGTATTCCGTGCTGCCCCCAGAGAACAGATAGTGCCTGAGTAATAGATGAACTGGAGGATTTAGTCACCAGACCTGAGAAAATCTCATGGTGTGAATCCTTGCCCTTGAGACAATTTGCTGAGTAGTAAGTATTAGCCAAGCTTATTTTCTGACTACTTGTGGGAAAGATCAAATAGAAACTAAATGTTTCATAACCATGCAGATGGTCTACTTGCATTTAAGGCAACTTTCTTATGTGAAATATAATTTTCACTGCAGCTCCCATTTCAGATTCAAAAACCTAGTTCTTCAGTGTGACCCAGAGGGGAGAGCTCTGAGTCATAGTTGAGTGGTCTCATTACCCCAGGTTCTGTTTGTAGCTAGTAGCTCAGAAATAACACATATTAGATTTTAATTAGTTAATTAAATTTCATATTTAACCCAAAGTGACCCTTTAAAAAACATCCTTGCTAAAGTATTTTAGCAACATTATTTTCAAAAATCATGGCCTAAAGCTACTCACTTCCCTTCCATGCATTCACTTTCAAACACAGTACATAGAATTTTAATGATCTTTATTTCTGGACCAGATAGGACACATTTATTTTTTTTTCTATTCATATATTTTGGTAGAAAATTTTTGAACAGGGCTTCTTTCATCAAGATAGATAAGAGAAAGTAGTCATAGAGGCATGACTCATAACAGTCAAAAAATAGAAAAAATTCAAGTGTCTATTAACTAATGAATAGGTACATAAAATATAGTTTATATATATAATTGAATATTATTTGTAAACAAAAGGGAATGGAGTATTGGTACATGCTACAGCATGGATAAACTTTGAAAACATTATCTAAGTGTGACCAAAATATGACCACATATTTTTTTATCTCATTTATATGAAAGGTCCAAAGATGCAAATCTGTAGAGAGAAAGTAGTTTGTAATTGCCTAGGGCCAGAGGCAGAGAATCGTGGATAGAAATGGGGAGTATCTGGTGCTCATAGGTATCTGGTGTTGCTAAGGGGTGATGAAAGCGTTCTAAAACTTATTGTGGCTATATATTTGTGAATATACTAAGTACCCTTGAATTGTGTAGTTTAAATCAATAAATTATATGATATTTGAATTATATCTCAATAAAGCTTTAAGAAAAAATGAGTCAGCAGCACTGTTAGAATAAACCTCTACAGATTAAAACTATAAAGTTGAAGGACCCTATGAACATTCCCTTTACAGAGAATTACTTAATGAGTTAATACATTTTGTGAGTGTGTGTGAAGCATATTTATTAGCTTTACTTAAGTCTGCATCTTATTAATAAGTCAGATTTTACTTAATACAGCTCCTCTTGAAGTTGACCTTCATGTTGTGGGACAAATCTATCCCCTGGATTACTTTCTTTTTTTTCCTTTTTATTGAATTTATTGGGGCGACATTGGTTAACAAAATTATACAGGTTTCAGGTGCATAATTCCACAACACATCATCTGTACACTGTATTGTGTGTTCACCACCCCAAGGTAAGCCTCCTTCCATCACCATTTGTCCACTCTATCAGCCTTCCCTCCAGCAACCATCACACTGTTGTCTGTGTCCATGAGTAATTTTTCTTTTTTGCTCAGTCTCTCCACTTTCCCAGCTTCACCTACATCAGTCATACATGAAGTTCCCAATTTCTTTATCTTTAATGGTTCTTATAAAACTCAATAAAGGAGACACATACCCTTGATTTAACACTTTTTAATGTCTTAAAAAATTTTAGTCTACTTAAAAATATTTTATTTCTTTATTTTTATAGAGAGAATAAGGGAGGGAGAAGGAAAGGAAGTGAAACATTGATGTGAGAGACATCAATCAGTTGATTCTTGCAGATGCCCAACTGGGGACCAACCCTGAAACCAAGGCACGTGTGCTGACCAGGAATTGAACTGGCAACCTTTCACTTGGTGAGATGACATTCACCCAACTGAGCCACACCAGTCAAGGTCTTTTTAGTCTTTTATAAGAGGACCATATTCACTGCAACCTTTCTTTCAGGTCAATGGAGAACTAGATCCACTCATGACTATGCCAAGAAATATGGTAGCAAGTAATCTAAGAAAAATAGTATATTTATCTCAGCTTAGTGTTGATCTAATTGATAGAGGAAAAACCTAGGAAACCATATGTTATATTTTCAATCATCTTGTTATTCTGTGACCTTTGAAACTTTTGTATAAATAACAATTTGTATCACTAAATCACAATAATATATTTAATACATAATTCAATGCAATACATTTTATTCAGCAATCTTTAGCCTGCTTAAATTTTTATTGCATTTTTAATCTAAGTACCGGAGAATATTTTTATATAGGGTTAAGTTTTAAAATAATTAATTTAGTTCACAAGGTTAGTTCTATAAAAGTAATTTTACTAAAGACTGCATTGTAAAATCTCGCTGTGAAGCTATAAAACATCAATAAAATTTAATTTGAAAAGTTAACAAAGTCCATCGAGACTCAACCACATTTTATGACAATTCATTATAGTTACTTTTAATACTGCCAAGACACAGAAATATTGTGGCAAATAAGCTTTCCTCATTTTTTTTGCAGAGTTACCCCTGCAATGTCTATAAGCACCATAGTAGAACTATCACTGAATGAAGGTGATAACAAATAAGTGTGGCAGAAAGACCCAGAAGGAAGAGGAGATTTATAGCAGATACAGAAATTATATATCCATGGTATACAACTAGGTGTTTTAATTTGCATGCACATTGTGAAAATATCACCACAATCAAGCTAAATAACTTATCCATAACTCTATGTCATTAGCATCATGTATGTGTGTGTATTCTTGACTGATTTCAAGTACATGGCACAGTATTGTTAACCGTCGTCATCATGCCTTATGTGAGGTCTCCAGAACCTACTTATCTTGCATTGGTGAAACTTTGCACCCTTTTCCCAACGTCTTATTATACCTGCCTCTTCCCCTGGCAACCCCCATCCTATTCTTTGCTTTTATGAGTTTGATTATTCTAGATTCCATATACATAAGAGAAATCATGCAGTGTTTTTTTTTTGTGTGTGTGTGTGTATGGTGTGTTTCACTTAGAATAATGTCTTCCAGTTTCATCCATGTGGTTACAAATGGCAGGATTTCCTTCTTTTTTAAGACCAAATAGTATTGTGCCATACATGTATGCCACACTTTTTTCATCCATGCATCCACTGGTGGACATTTAGGTTGTTTCCATATCTTAGCTACTGTGAATAGTGTTGCGATGAACACGTGAGTGCAGGTATCTCTTCAAGATCCAGATTTTATTATTTTTGGCATACACTCAGTTGTGGAATTGCTGGACAATGTGGTACTTCTAGTTTGAACTTTTTGAGCAAACGCTGGACTATTTCCCATGATGGCTATTCCAATTTACATCACCACCGACAGTGTACAAAGATTTTTTTTCCTCCACATTTTCACCAGCATGTGGAATCTTTATTTGTCACAATAGCCATTCTAACAGGTATGAGGTGATATCTCATTTTGGTTTTGATTTGCATTTCACATTCTTTGATTTCAAAATACATTACAAATCTTTGGTAATCAAACAGTATAGTGCAGGCATGAAAACAGACATGTAGGCCAATGGAACAGAATAGAGAGTCCAGAGATAAATCTGCTCATTTATAGTCAATTGATCTTTGCCAGCTTGTCAAGAACACACGATGAAGAAAATAGAGCTTCTTCAGTAAACGGTACTGAGAAATGAGACATCTACACGCAGAAGGATTGAAATGCATCCTTATCCCACGCCACGTAAAAGATCAACTCAAAATGGACTAAGTCTTAAATGTGAGGCCTGCAACTGTAAGACGGCTGGGATGAAACATAGAAAAAAGCTTCTTGGCATTAGTCTTGGCAATGACATTTTTGGATCATAACACTGAAAGCACAGACAACAAAAGCAAAAATAGGCAAAGTGGGGCTGCATCAAACTAAGTAGCTTCTGCACAGCCAAGGGAGAAATCAACAGAGTGAAAAGACAACTTATGGAATAGGAGAAAATGTTTGCAAACCATATAACTCTAAGGGGTTAATACCCAAAATATATAAGAAACTTATACAATTTAATAACAACAACAACAATGAAACACAATTTTAAAATATATATAAAGGACCTCAATAAACATTTCTCAAAAGAAGACTTACCAATGGCCAAGAGGTGAAGAGGAAACGAGGAACAAAAAGTACTCAGCATTCACAAACTTCGGACCAGTTTTGCAAATCTATCTTTCAGCCATTCACATACAGGAAAACAAAGCATACATTCAAGATATTCACAAAAACCATGTTTATAATGGCCAAAAGTTGGAATTGTACAGAATATTGATACAGGTCCCATTTTTATTCATTGATCAACCTGCATCAGTACTTTTCAATGTAATATGACAGGCCAGAAAATAACAGTGTGCTGTGGACATGCTGCTTGCAAACAATCTGCAGAGAGCTATTTACGAAGATGCAGATCATCTACCAAATGCTTGCTGTGTCCTGCTCAGAATTGAGAGGCATTTATCAAATGCCCAAAGTGGGCCCACTATTCTGGCAGGAACTATCACAGCATCTTACTGGATAAATCACCAAGAAAGCCATATTTCTAAAAGAGTCAAGTAAGTCTCAGTCTTCACTTCAGCAAGAGAAAATATTTTTTCACTCCAGAACATCAAGTTTCTAGATAAATGCATGTTGCTTATCATCAATGCAGGAGCAATATAAACTGTCCATAAATCAGATTTCTTTCATGTTTCTCATCCAATGAAAGTCACCCACCAAGCACACTTCACTCTCTGCCTCCAGGATTTTGCTTATACCACCCTCTTTTTACTGAAATAATGTTCATTCTACATTCAGGTATAACTGTGACTGTTCTATGAATCAGTCTTTGCCAACCTTTTATTTCTAGA
>VMDR010018896.1:0-18781 GCA_007922815.1 Macrotus californicus
TGCAGTTCGAGTCTTTACTTTTCCTTCTGGAAATGAAACTCAGTCTTTACATTTGGAAAAAGTGTATTTAAATCACAGAAATGTTTCAACTAGAAGGAGCCAGCCTGTACATTTCTCAGGTGACAAAAATGGAGCCTATGCAAGCATATTATTTGTAAAAAAGACTTAATCCATGAGGACTGAAGGACAAAAAGAGACCCTTTTTAGTGATATCTCAGTTCAGGGTTTGTGAATTAATCAAAGAGTTGATTCATATTTGTATTTATAAAACATTGCCACATCTAAATAACTATATTTCTCTTGATAAATACTTAGTCTATCTTGAGACTTGAGTAATAATATAGGTCAAGAAGAGGGGGTACAGGTATATCCTCTTACTCATGCTTGACAGTTACTAGCAGTTTGAATATATTCATTGAATTTCCCTAATGTGTATATATATGTGTGTGTGTGTGTATATATACATGATCAACTATCTCTACTTTGTTAGTAATATTTAAATGGACTAGAGAATATGAACATAATTTGGGTATGAGACGATGGGAAAAATAGCATAAATACTATCTATTAACAGTAAGACAATTAGTTTCTTTGTAAACTTGTGCTCAGAAATGTTTTCAAGGAGCTCCTTCTTACATCAACAGATCGGAAGCAAGCACGGACATGACCGCTATTCCTGATGGGTGTTCACACAGCTGAAGAAAGCGAACACTTTAAGAAAGATTCTTTAAACATGAAGGGAAAACAGAAAGAACATTCTGTCATTGCAGGACACGCCCATGTGCATGCACAGGATAAGTCTGCTACCTAGGAGGTGTCCATTTTAGGCCTCAGGATAATGAAATACCCTATGAACACCTGTTTTATCAATTTCTTCATCCTGATTCCACCATCTTACTTACTATGGGGTCCTGAATTCCTTTTGCCTGAAAGGCTATAGAAGTGTTCTCATTAATTTCTTCCAATTTGAATCCATATGCCATTGTTTTATACTTACTCTTTACAACTACAGTTTTGATGTGTCTGTAAGCCTTCAGTGGCCCCCCACAGCCTAACACGTTGAAGACAAATGTTCTACCACCTTGGCATTCAAGGCCCGCACAACGCAGTCACCATCTGTCCTGCCCGTTTGTTTTCTAGTTCTCTCTTCTGCACCCTCACTCAAATGGCTTTTCCATTGTTCAGGTTTGCTTATGCTGTTGCCTCTGGATAGAGCCTCTATCTCCCACCAAATCCTCTATCCTTAAATCCTTATGTGAGGCTTTTTGGTTTTTTTATTGTTACTTTTTCCTTTCTTAATGCCACAAGATAGTTTACCAACTCGTTATGCCTTGAATCCCTGTTAAGTGGATGCTTGTCTTGTCGAACCTGGGCATCCAGATGGACAGAAGCTTTGTCTTTTCACCTCTGTACTTCCTGAAGAATGACAGATAGATGGTGCATGTGCTAAGTGAGTTGAGATGACTCAGCTAAAGATATATAGATATATATCTTTATATATATCTATATATATATTTATTTATTTGTTATATATATCCATGTTGGATAGTGCAGAGCTAGAACATATAGGTGATCATACCACTGACAAATCAGTTTCTCATTTTAAAAGAGATCATATTCTTTTTTTTCCTCCTCAGACTATCGGACTACTCCTCTTTATCATGTGTGTGTGTGTGTGTGTGTGTGTGTGTGTGTGTGTGTGTATGAATTTTCCTAAATATTTCCTGATATATGTAAGTAAATGACTATAGAGGCATTCCCAGAAAGTGGGCAGTGTACAGGTATTATGGGTGTGTATGATATAGGTATTATGGAGCTTTCTTAAATAACCTTAAACCACTTTTAGGCCATATTAAAACTAAGACTGCTAGTTTAGTTTTGGACAAATGAAGCAAAGCATCAAATTGGTACTCCTTGAGAAAATGCAACATGCAGAAAGATCCACATGGAACACAGATTCTTTTTGGAGTACTGCAACACTTCAAAGTATTTTAACAATCTGAAAGGTGCATAATTCTATTTTAATAATTCCAACTTTATTTTTTTTAACAAACTGCTCTTCAGAGAGAGAATTTCAGTGATAATGAAGAAGAAGAGACTAGTCATTAGAAGAAAAAATGGCTCATTGCTTGAATTTCACTGTTGACAGATGTTTTTATAATTGTTGATGTTTATTTGCATTCCACCATGGTTTGTGAACTTTTTGAAGATGGAGACCCTGAGTCTTGACAAATGGAGATTTGATTACTTCATGTTAAAATGCACTTGCTCAGAAGGAAAAAAGACTCATGGACATAGACAACAGTGTGGTGATTGCCAGGGGTGGGGAGAAATAAGGGGTCTTAATAGTAATGGAGAAAATGCAATGTACTTACCGCAAAAACTCATTCTGTCATGTGTATTCTTAGGGTCACTGGGTAAATCACTCAACAAAAGAAAGGAATTAGTGGAAACTAATCAATTCCTCCTCATATGACTGAATAACTCCTCTTTGTAACAGATGACTTTTACAGATTTTTAAAGTCCATCAGATTATATGGTTCTTTGGAAAGAGATGCCTAGGTTTTGTCTTAGTCATTTCCTTGCCCAGCTATCTAATGTTAGTTTTTTTTCCTGCTCTGAGCATGTTTCATCTGTCAAAGGTGCGTGAGAAAATCTATTTTGCAAGAAAATTCTAAGGTCTAAGTAAGAAAACGTATGGACATATAGAACTGAAATTTATTAAGCACTCATTGGAGATTTGTTCCCTATCCCTCAATCTGCCCATTCCCTTTGCCCCCTGACACTCTACAAATGTAGACTTGGGTGAGTGTTGCCATTCCTGGAACTACTGTGGTTTAATAGGATCTCCTGAATACCAAGAAATATTCAGACTTGGGGACAAAATAACTAAGAGTAGACTTTCTGGCATGTTGATATTCATGCAAGTAACTTCAGACTCAGCAGGGACTCTGAGACTGGAGACTACAGGGATATGGAGCTCGTCGGACTTCGGTGTCAGTTACTCTAGGACTTTTCCTGTCACTTCTATTCACACTGCACATTGTGGAAGCTTAATTACACATTGCATTCATTTCAGATGGTCTTGTAAATTAGTCCTTTCTTCCCAACTACATTTTAAAGTTTTTACAACCTAGTAATCTACTCTTGGAGTCCCCATGGGCCCTAGACACAAAGTAGCTCACAAGGTAGGCATTTATAAACCATTTCAGTTAATTGAACGACATCATATAATAATGTGCAAGATTCAAGCTGCTGCTGAAGAATTCTAGTCAAACAAAGACTATTGTATTGTACTTGGCAAACAAGGTGTGCACTATTACAATGAGTTACTCAGAGGCTCCACAGAGTTATTAAAGCAATAATAAATTAATTATAGGAAACAAATTAATTAATGGAAACTAATTAATTCTTCAAAAATACCTAAAAAATATTACTTCTCGGTGTCAAAAAAAGGAAATGGAACTAATTTGACTACAAATGTCTGATTAAATGCTGGCGTTAGGGATAGAATGCGCTCTATGGTATTTCAGGGCTTTGTTTTGAAGATTTTATTTATTTATCTTTAGAAAGAGGAGAAGGAAGGGAGACAGACAGGGAGAGAGACACTGATGTGTTAGAAAAACATTGAACAGCTGCCTCTCACACACCCCTAGCTGGGAACCTGTCTCACAACCCAGGCATGTGCCCTGATCAGGAATCGAACCAAAGACTCTCTGGCCCACAGGCCGGCACTCAATCCACTGAGCCACACCAATTAGGGCTCCAGTTCTTATGCTAACTATAATTTATATCTCATTAAGAGCTTTAAAAGCCCTAACTAAACAGGATTCTCATTTCTAACAAGAGAATGAGAAAAAGTTCCCATAAATGTCATTCAATATACCACACTATTAAATATTGTGAATTAATCTTTCAGAACATGAAATCTTTGTAGCAAAATTTAGTTTGCCTGTGCTGCATTATAGTATACATACACACCTAAAGAATAATTTATCTTATTTTGCATTAAAACAATTTTCTGCCTCAGTTTGCACTGTTCCAGTAATTGTTTCAAAGTTAACTTGACTTTTGCTCATGTAATTTTAAGCCACGGAAGACCAGGGTAAATGACATACTTGCACAGTGTATTCCACTTAAAGAAGAACCAATTTTATTACTCTCTATGCTGCTTTTCTGCAGCTCTCTTTGCTCTTAGATGAAAGTTTGCTAGGTATACGCATTTAGGTCCTCTTTTGTGCCAGAAGATTGTCAATGATACTGTCGCTGTCTGATCAACTTTGTATCCTCCATAACAAACAGCACAGTTACTTGGAAACACACACAGTGACACTTACGGAAAATTATCAGCACATAGCAATGATTTCCACAATTGTATACTGAGGTACCAAGCAATGTTCTGGGTGCTGCAGATAAAGCACAGACAAGACTAACACAATCCCTGCTTTCATGGTACTAGTGTTCTTATTTTTACTGGGCAGGTAATGCTGCTTGAAGTAGAAAATAACAGCGATAAAATAAAGAAAATATTTTTAGTTCTTAATAAATGCCACAAGGAAAGTGACAAAGGAGGATGTTAAAGAGTGAGCCACTGGGGTAGGGCATACTTCATGTCCGGTGGTGGAGAGAGACCTCTTTGAAGCCAAGATAAACTCAGAAATGAGTGATGAGAAGGTCCCAAGAAAGACCATTTCAGCTGGTAGAAATATTTTGTGCAGAGGCCTTGAGGCAAGGGATATGGGCAGATGTTGTAGTGCCTTATGTAAAATTGTGTAGTATTTTCATATAGCGAAATATACAACCTTTAAAGTATTGTACCTTTGTGCTTTTTACACACAGGAAGAAGCCCATGACACATTGTTTTGGACAGAAGGTGGCTTACATAACACCCTACATAAGTAAGATATTATTTATCTAAAATTTTGTACCAATTTACATGAGCCTGCATATAAATATAATATCTTGAAGGATACATATAAAAGTTATAAATTCGGGTTGATTTTGTAAAATATAGTGGTCAAGAATTACAGTTCTGAAATCAGATGTCTAAGTTTAAATTTCTAACACTTACAAAGTGTTTCATTATGGGAAAGTTATTTAACCTCTTGAAGTTGCCATTTTTAATCTGTAATATAAAAATAACAATGCTGACCTTATGTTGTAAAATTATAGCTAAATTTTATTATTATTAAATAATAAAATATTGCTGAGCGTATAGCAATACCTAAGTAAATGTTTGTTTTTATAATATTTCTTTATTGTATTATTTTCATAACAGTAGACATCTATTTTATATGATCTACCTTAAAATTTTTAAAATACAATTTAATGAAAAATGACAGATTGAATACATAATTAACCATCTAACATTTCACACAGCTATTTTAAATATTATTCTTATGACTATTGTTAGTATATCAGAATTAATATTTTTTCCTCAATAGTCAGCAGAACCAGCAGCACCCACACCCTGCTCACCAGCCCTTCTGGCACCATTTCCCATGCCTGGTCTTCCAGGACCCAAGGTGCTCTCTGAAACGGCCCCATCCTCAAAAGTGTGCAGTTCCTTAGAAGTTGAAGAACAGTCCTGGGTTAGGAATTATGAGGCCATAGGTGGGCTTAAATAGAAAAGTGGGGAGTTAGACACATGTAAATGTGCTTGTTGATTATGGCCCAATATAGTGTTTATATATTTACTTTACCATAGCATTCCTGACAGCTAAGCATAAATGAGACTAGTTACAATGAGTTATATACATCCCCAATAAAAAAGAATTAAGTCTTCCCACTGACCAAATTAAAGTTAAAATCCTGCAGGCCACATATGAAACTTTTTCTGTGGTGTTCTGGAAAGAATTATCTCAATCCAAGAAGTGACTCCTATGGTACAGATTTCATTTATTGGAGCAAGCTGTTGAGTAATTAAAAAACAGTAACAAAACATTAGCAGAACCGTGGAGTACCAGTCAGATGGCATCCTCTGCCCCTGGGTAGTGTTGGTGTCATTTGATTCTTATTCTAGACTATTACTTTATGGAGACACCTAAACAACAGGCCAACTTTGTATGGAATAAAAGTAAATAAAAATGCAAAGGGAAGGCCAAAAGAAGCACTTTTATCTTGGATTGTGATCCCTCTTGTCACTTTGAAAAAAAGCATAAGTCTGTGAGGCCACAGTCATGGGACACTGTGAAAACAGACAGGCAGCCTGCACTTCAATAAACTTTGAAACCCTGCTCAGTGTCTCGGGGCTGCATGTGCCCTGTGCACAGTGCTCCTGTAGGACCCATGGCTCTCCCACTCAGCCAGCAGTGGCAGGAATTTAACGAACCACCAGCTTCTAAAATAAAGTATCAAGACAGAACCACCTATTCCTTGTAAGCGATTCTATCGTCTGTAACGTTATCACAAGATCAGAGGCAGGGTGTGACAGCTGTGCCTCCTGCCCTTACCATTCACTCCTCCAAAAATGTCAGTTCGTACAGGTCTTGTCTCCACTCTTTTCTTACCCAAATGTGGACAAGTACAGGCAAGAGGTACTTACATTCTCAACCCAGAACCTCCCTTGTGATCTCAGGCACACAAAATGTGCTTCAGATTTCTTAACTGAGAAAGTTATAAAGTCTACTTTGTAATTTTGTTTTTTACTGCCTCAGTTGACCCTGGTCTGAAATAATTAAATGGAAAGTTCCAGAAATAAAAAATTCCTATTTTAAATGGTCCATCC
Organism: Macrotus californicus; assembly: GCA_007922815.1. Classification (NCBI taxonomy): domain Eukaryota; kingdom Metazoa; phylum Chordata; class Mammalia; order Chiroptera; family Phyllostomidae; genus Macrotus; species Macrotus californicus. Next base: position 6,728 of record VMDR010018896.1, read on the forward strand.
TTCTGAGTAGCAGGATGAAACCTCACACAGTCCTGCTCCGTCTGGTCCAGAACATGAGTCATCCCTTTGTCCAGTGTATCCACACTGCATATGCTACCCAGCTGATAGTCACTTAGTATCTATTTTCGTCATCAGATTGACTGTTGCCCTGTGACAGTACTTGAGTTCCAGTGACCTCATAGTGGTCTAACACTTCATCACAGTGCCTGCACCATTCACCCCACTTCATCTCATCCTGAAAGGCATTACACCGTCTCACATCGTCACAAGAAGTATAAGGTGAATACAGCACAATAAGCTATTTTGAGAGAGACCACATTTACATAACTTTTACTATAGCGTTTTGTTGTACTTGTTCTAGGTCATTATTATTGTTGTTAATCTCTTATTATGCCAGATTTATAAATTAAGCTTTATCATAGGTATGTGTGTTTGGGGTAAACTCAGTGGATACAGGGCCTGATACTGTCCACGGTTTCAAACATGCACACACTACTGGAACGTACCCCTGTGGAAAAGGGACGACCGTACTTTTAATATTTATTATCAGCTGTGTGCTAGACACCACCCCACAAATTTAACAAAGAAATTAAGTCTCGGAGAGATTAATTAACTTGGACAAGATGACAACTTGTTAACAATAAAAATGAAGCACTAGGGAATGAAGCTAAATCCCTAAACCGAATGAGTCTAAAAGCTCTGTATGTTGACGCATACAGAGTCTATTAGGATGCTAAATGTTACCATCGCTGCTGTTATGATTTAGAGATACTACAGGTTTGTTTCTCCCTCATCTCTCCTCTTTCATAGCGGTGAGTGATTTAAAAGCTCTGTTGGCAACATTTCAACTTTTAAAATGCCAACCAAAAAGACCATAGTAATCATGTACCTTCCCATTAGGAATTTTAAAATGAGTTATAAGATCCAAACCTACTTAAACTGGGTCATATTTACAATTGAATCATTTTTTGTCTCCTTCAATAATGAAAAAAACTTTTTAACCAAAATGAAAATGTAAATCATGCTGACTTTCCAAAGCATCAGGCTGTAAGCCACACAAACAAATCACGGAAGTATCTATTCAATAAGCCTTTGGCATTGACTTCAGTTATGAGTCAACATGCTTTCCTCAAAATTTGTAACTGAAAAGCGTTTTTAAATTCCCGAGATCAGAATTGACCAAAAGTACAGTCGTTCTGTTTTTGAAAGCATGTAGAGACTTACGTTTGTAAGTGTGTGAATGCACACTCCACTGCCTAATATCTCAGCAAGCTGCTAAGTGCTTCTTGTCTGTTGCTATTCAAGAGAAAGGAAATCTAAAATGCTAAAGGAGTGATCACAATCCAGTTTAATGCTAATCCAAAACCAGTAGTAACTGTCAAGACACTTACACAGAAACAGTTTCTATCTGCTTTAAAACTGACATGGGTGCTCATTTTTGTTGAATGTTCACTGAGCATAAATAAAAAGGCTTTTACAGGGCTCAACATGTAAAGCATTTCTGCCCACTAATAGAGTACTTAACACGCCCTAGCCAAGAAGGATCTAGATTTTGTGGGACATGAAGCTTCTATAATTTAGGGGATGCTCTTCTAGTAAAAGAATACAAAATTAAAGTCCCAAATCACATGCTGGACTTTGGAAGTGCCTGTGCCAGTGAGGGGCTTTGAGTGTGTTTTATTTGCTTCATGGAAAATTGGCTTTTGTCTCCAACAAAAGACTTTTTTTTTCCATCCTCTTGCATTCACTGATGAAAAACATGTACCTGATTTGTTTGCAAAAGAACCATCACAATTATTTTATGGGAGAATTATAATGAATCTTAGTAAACCAATTTTAGCCAATCAAGAAGACAATTTATATATTATTCAGAGTTCAATAATAACATTCTACTTTTAATTATTAAATACAATGTGTATCAATTCTTATTTGTTCCATACTTAGCTTTCTAAGATGTGCATTAAGAATTCAGAGCAACAGCCCTGGCTGGTGTGGCTCAGAGGATTGAGCACTGGCCTGTGAACCAAAGGGTCATGGGTTCAATTCCTAGTCAGGTCACATGCCTTGGTTGCGGGCCAGGGCAGGTCCCCAGCAAGGGGCACATGAGAGGCAATCACACATTAATGTTTCTCTCTCTCTTTCTCTCTCCCTTCCCCTCTGTCTAAAATAAATAAATAAAATCTTTAAAAAAAGAATTCAGAAAAATATACCTAGTTTACGGTGTAGTTAAGAGTGTGTTTGTATTTACTGGCTAGCAGAGGGATGCTTTGTTAACCAGACTCAGCAGTTTATTAATCAGGATGTAGGACATGAAAAGGAATATGGGCTGACTCACTTAATCAAATTATTTGGGCTCTTTATAAATAGTAGGAGACTAGAGTGACATCCCTAAATACCTCCTAAATATTCTAGGAGAATCAGAGTTCTATGAGTTAGGGAAATGAGGTCATTGCTTGCATTTTTAAAGTCTTCAGAATCCTACATTGTCTAAAAATTTTCAAGTCGTGCAAAGGAGTCTTTGCATGTATATTAGAGAGTAACGCCATCAGCCCTCCCATCGTGCTTGGTGCGTTTGTACATGGTTGACTTTGGAGTGCCTCCTTTCCCGTTGCAAAGTGAAAGACGAGAGAAAAAGCACATTGCGATGGAAAAAACACTAGGACAGGCGTTAGAAAAACTAAAAACTAGCTCAGTGGTTCCCAAGCTATAGCACATATCAGAATCCCTTGGAGCACTTGTTAAAGCACAGATTGCTGAGCCCCATCCAGAGTTCCAGTACACCTAGGGCAGGGGTGCCAAACTCATTGTTACCAGGGGCCACATCAGCCTTGTAGTTGCCTTCAAAAGGCCAAAATAATTTTAGGACTGTATAAATGTAACTACTCCTTCACTGTTAAGGAGTTGAAATTACATTTGGCCCTTCAACTATGAGGTTGATGTGGCCGCCAGTGAAAATGAGTTTGACACCCCTGTTCTAGGGTATAGGACCCACAAATATGCATTTCAATTGTCTTCATAGGCGATACTGATGATACTGCAGAAACTACACTCTGAGAACCACTGATCATGCCCATTTTGTGGCTCCATTTTCTCATGTGCAAATGGTCATGCTGACCTGGATAAAGTTGAAGGTACCTTTCTGCATTACACTGTATAATTCTCCAATTCCAACACAGTGCCTAGGCCTAGCCAGACCTAGGAATCCCATTCTTTTGTGTTTATCAAAATTCTTAGTGCCCTCTGTAAAATATAAAAGGCCACTTAGACTTAAACTATAATTTCCTTTTCTTACTGTATAAAAATGAAAGCACCCTAATATATTTTTGTTATTGAAAGAGTTGGTATAAATGCAAAATGTCTAACAGCAGAGTATATGTCTGGCAGAGTAATGTCTGACAGATAGCTCAGATTTTAAGTGTGGAAGGATTGTCAGGAAACATTCAAAGGAACAGGCTTTACTCAGAAATTTATAGAAGTAAAAATGGAAACCATCAATATAATAAATTGCTTTTGGAAAATTAAAAAAAAAATGTGTATATTCAGACCAGATCAGGCACGTTCAGGGTGTTATGGCCGTAGACAAAATTTTGTATGTTCAAATACAACAATTTCAAATTGTTTTATACTGCTTTTCATTTTGTCATAAAACAGCAAATATTAAACTTGATGTTTTCTTTTTCTCTTTTTCCCTCTTTTTCCTCTCTGCTCCCCTAAAGAACTTCCTATGCCTTTTGGTAAACAGATATGACATTTTATGCCTGTAAGTTTTCTCAGTGCTTTCAGTGTATTTGCACATCTCCCTGAAAAATGAAAGTTCATAATAACATATATATATACAAACACATACATATATATACACACACATTATTTCATTTGATAAAGTACCACTGGAAATTCAAGATTTGCTGTACTGAAAATTAGAAATCCTCCCCCACTATAAACTATAATCTCCATGTTCTCCACCATGCTTGTTTATAAAAAGCATTTTTATATGCCTTAGGTCGGTGTAGAAATAAATCTCTCTTGTCAGTATGATCCTTTTAAAAAATATTACCTAATTTTCAGGATGAGTCCCAAATTTCTGTCTGCCTACATCCATGATCTCATGAAAATATCTTTCTATTTCTCTTAAAGCAGACTGCCCTGCCCTTATAGGAAATTTTGTCCTCTCTTTCTCCTAGACTCAACCTTTGGTATAACGCCAACATCACTCTCTGTTTACATAGCCCTTGGTGATCGTCACACGACCTTCACTAATGGCCTTTCTTTAGATTCTCAGAACAATCCAATGGATAATCTGTACAAGCATTATTATTCCTATTTTCTCGGTGAGAAAATCATGATTTTGAGATATTCACACATTTAGATATCCTAAATATAAGATTTGGTTGTCTTCTAATTCTGTTCTTTTCAATAAACCTCCCATATTTTTAAAACGTGAGAATAATGATAACAACTTTGATCACAATTATAAATATCAGCTAATATTGATTGAAGATTATTACATGTCAGGCTCATATACTCTGACTCTCATAACAATCTTCGTTATTTAGGGGACTAATTACAGATGGGCAAATCAAGGGGTAGAGAGTCTAGCCTAACTAAGAGTATGTGCCAGTAAGTGGTGAAGCCAGATTCAAACTCGGGCAGTGTCACCCCAGAACTTGTCCTAGGAGATACTAGTGGCATGACCTAATCTATAAATATATTTATACATGCATTATCTCACAAATAAAAATGAGCATAAAGTTTTGCAAAGCTGAGGGATCCACATTTGGCGGGTTCAACTTCTATTAGAGACCTACCCAACTGCAAAACCATGTAGGGACTGCAGCATAGCCTCATGTAAAAGAAAACAAAGTAGAATGATTTTTTAAAAAGTACTCATATTTCTTTTTTCTGGCTGCATTTTGACACCCGATCATCAATTTTGAAAGGATATCCATATCACAGTCTATTGCCAGGATAATCAGGGATTTTTTTCACAATGCCTCCGAAAATAGAGACTTAAGAGAACATTCACTAAGACAGAATGACAATGGTTTAAGTGTGTAACTTGGCCCCTGCAACAAGCAAAAATACACACACATATACGTACACACTATTCATTATACCTCCTGTGCACCCCATACTCTTATAGTATATATATTCCAGTTTGGATGATTGTATCAGGACTAGAGTCTTAGTTATCACATCACTCTATCAGATGTAGATTTATCTATCAAGTAAAAACCAAAATGATCTGGAAAAACCAAAGCTGTAGATGAACAGGTGGCAATTAAATGGCCTGTCGTATAGACATACCCTGCTATCTAGTTACTCGCCTACTATGTGCCAGACAGAGTTGTCAGTATTTATATGCATTATTTCATTTAATACTCACAGCCGCCATCAGGGAAGCATATTTTTAAATCAAAAGCTGGTGAAACAAATGCAAAGAAATTTTTTGACTTGTCAAAGGCCACGTGACTATTGTTTGGGTGGGTTTCTGAAGCTCAGACGGCTTTGGTCTGAAAACTGGACCCTCCACTTACTAGGTGGGTGAACCTGGCAAGTTGCCATACTATTTAAGGTTTCTTCATCTTAAATAATAGCATCTGCCTCAAGCATTACAACCCAGATTAAATGAATTAGGATATATTAAGTATGTAAAGCACTCAGCACAGAGGCCAGTACATAGAATGTATTTTACAAAGGGCAGATTTATTACTACACTATAAATTTATGGTTAATGATGTAGCCCGTTACAGAAAGTAGATTGCCTTTGTCGTTCATGTACTCAACAAATAGTCCAAAGTGGAGCATATTTTCCCCTGTGCTTTGCTGCCTTAGGCAATTAAGACTAAGTACATCAAACACTCATTTGTAAGAGGTCATCCTAGAGAGGCCAGTTTTCTTAATTTTGTCAAAGAAAACACCACTTCACTTTGGCCTTTAGCCCCTACTGTCTTCCAGTCTTAGCCAACGGTAATTGGTCGTGCTCTCCACATATTTAGTTAACTCCTGACAGAAAATATGCATGAGTTTGAACAAGGAGGAAGTTCAACATAAAATTAAGACTCTTCTAAGAATACAGGTATTGGGTACAGGCCTGGCAGTCCTGAAACATTGGAAGGTCTTATTATATTGTAAATGGCTTCTGAAGTACACTCTTTTGCCTCCTTGCCTGCAGATCTGCACCTGGAACGGCCTTGTCAGCCCAGCTGGCACACCCAGCACCACCACCTCCCCACCCTACAGCCACTACTTCCGTAGCACGTCTGGCTAACTTCACCCCTTTCAACAATATGGTTGCCATGTCTACCTCCAAGTCATCCCTGATTATGACAAGGTGACCAAATTTTTCATAATTATGAGATACACTAGCTTCTTGAAATCTTCATTTTCCTTGTAGTCTGTGCAGTGTAAGAAAGAACAAGGCAAGAAGGAAGGATGCTGCTAAGAATGCTTACACTGCTCTGAACAATGTTTGTTTGTTTGTTTGCTTTGTGTTGGGGGAGGGGACTCTAAGATAAAAATCACTTGCTGTACATTTTATAGTTAAATATTACTATTCAACACTTGCTTAAAAGTTATTGAACTAGAAAGACTCCCCTTTTCTCACCAAAAAGTCAGTAATTGTGCAAGCTAAGTTTACAGTTGAAAAAATATGAGGAAGTAGGGTTAAAATAGTTTCTATGGTGCTCTGCTCTACATGCAACCGGTTGTTCCTCAGAGGAGACAGTGAGTCATGGGATCCTCTCCCATCAAATTCAGGAATATTTTTCTTGTACATGTACACACATTTGAATCAGAAAAAGCTGCGAATAAAGGCAACTGTCATTGTTTCACTAATCAGGGTAGTACCCCGATTACCCACAAAATGAGATTATTCATCGAAGGGAAGACATGAAAACATCTAAGTCCACCTCGCAACTTCAGTGAAGTTTCTTTTTTTCCCTTGGGAAGGCAAATCCTGACTCAGCTTCTCCACTAAATCATACATTTTTCTCTCCAGATTAGCAGCTCTTGTCATTTTTCTGTGCAGAGGGAGAAAAATTCTCCAACAACAATGCCACCAATGAGCTGAAAGGCAGGAGAGCAGCCCAGAACTTCTCTCCATCAAAGTCAGGGTCTGGTGTTTGCCAGTGCTAGAAAAACTTAGATGCAATGCTTTAAGATACCAGTGTGGTGAACAGGGTGACGCCTGCCAGAGGTGGAGGAGACTGGGAGACTGAGTGGAAAAGGGGAAGGGATGAAGAAGTACAACTTGGCATTTACAGAATACTCATGGGGATATAAAGTACAGCATAAAGAATATGGTCAAGAATATTCTAATAACTAAGTATGGTGCCAGGTGGGTACTGGAAATAGCACGAGAAAGGTTTTGTAAAGTTCATGACTAACTAATCACTACAATATATACCCAAAAGTCTAAAACTAATACAAAATAATGTGGAATGTAAACTGTAACTAAATTCATTGCAGCCCAACTGGTCATCAGCAGATGAGTGGATAAAAAAGCTGTGGTGCACTTACACATGGAATACTGCTCAGCTGTAAACAAGAAGGAAATCTTACACTTTGTGACAGCAGGGATGGACCTGGAGAGCATAACGCTAAGTGAAGTAAGCCAGTCAGAGAAAGACAAGTACCATATGATTTCACTCACATATAGAATCTAATAAACAAAAAATCTAATAAAATAGAAACAGACATAGATAGAGAACAGACTGACAGCTATCAGAGGGGAGGGGGTTTGTGGGGCTGGGTGAAAAGGGTGAAGAGATTAAGAAAAAAAAAAACAAAAACTCACAGACACAGACAACAGTGTGGTGATTACCAGAGGGAAAAGGGGCTGGAGGAAGGTAGAAGAAGGTAAAGGGGGTAAATAGTGATGGAACAAGACGTGGCTTGGGGCGCAGAACACACAGCACAACATACAGACGATGTGTTATAGAACTGTACACTTGAAACCTATATGATTCTATTAACCAATGTTACCCCCATAAATTCAGTAAAAAAGTGGGAAGAAAAAACAACCCTGGAACTTAAAAGTGAAATTAAAAAAGGATAAAAGATAACAGTGTGATCTTTGTTTTTTGTTTTCAATGAGTTATTTCAATGGTATTTTGTACTACATCTGGCTAAATCTCGTCACGTAAAACTCTTAGTTCCTCTTGCAGGAGGCTGTACCATGGCGAGTAAAACCCCCCAGGGTAAAGTGGTTTTCCCTGATCACTCAATGCACAAAATTTAACCTGACGATATAAGCGCTGCCTGGAAATCAGCCTTCCTTCCTCAGAAAAGGGTCCATCCAGGAAGGCAGAGGAGCTCGAACAGGAAAAGGTCCCAGTGGCCTGTGGTCAGCAGCCTGACACAACGATTTCAGGTGGCTTTCTTTTGCTTTTGGTGCTCCGCGTTGGAGTATTAAGAAGTGGCTCATCTCCCTCCACAACCATCAGCCTAGGAAATGTCTTACACTTCAAGTAAGAAGGGAGGGACATACATGTTCAAAACATGAACAGACTGGTACATTTTAGTACCAAAAAACAACAAAACTTTAATAATCAATTTGGATTGCATCTGATTTATAAAATCCTTTCTTCAAATTATTTACACTGTTCACTATTTTTTTTTTTGTCCAACAGCATGTTCTTTCCCAAATTAAGGTATCCATTTACATCAGGAGAAGAACAAAGAGTGGTCCACAGAACAATGCCTAAATCCTAACTCCATACCTTTGTTTAAACAATTGTCCAAATGCCATCTCTCCTCACCTGTCTCCAAATCCTACTCATTCTCATACTGTTGGTTAAGTGTCATCCAATCTCACCTCTCGTCACGCTACCCTTTTCTCACTCTGTGCCCAGCCAGTCTGTCCCTCCTGCTGTTTCTCCATCTAATCAAGCTGTCCTTCCTTGGAGTTTTGATCCTCTGTTCTCTGCTGGCAATGTTTTCCCACCCATAGCGAGCTCTTTGTGATTTAGTTCTCTATGCACATGACCGCTCTTTAGCAATCTCTGCACTATCTTACTTGCACGCTCCAAATCCATCACCCTGTTGCCTCTCAGAAAAATTATTCTTAAAAATATAAACTTACTGTGTTCATCATCTACTAAAATGCTCTTTCCCCGATGTCAATGGATTGTGTGAATTTTGCCCACAGCTTGGTTCCCAATATTCAGAGCAGTGCCTGGAACATGCATTCAAAATGCCTCTGTGATAAATCCATGACTGAGCAAAGGAAGACAGGCAGGAGTTCCTTTGAATAGACTTTAGGAGTCTTACTGCAATTGGGCCCATTAACTTGCAGTTTTATGGGTCTGTGTGATTTTCAGCATCTGTGCAATGAAAAGTTGGACCATCTCTATGTTCTTTTTTACCTTTGACATTTAGGAGTCAAGTCTCTTCTCTGGACAGAGAAATTTCTAGGAATTATCAGTCTGTCATAATCTCTCCTCTTCTTGAGACTCAGAATTATATTTTCTACATTTGGCACAAAGTATTGTTTCTAGTTTATAGTGACAATTAATTACCCTTTAATCTCTCTCTTAATAGGTCTTATCTTCCCACACTGCACTTTTGGAAAGATGTTTGTGGCATCTTTTTTTTAATGTCCCCTAATGCCAGATACATAACAAATAAGTTGAGTTCCCAGTTGCAAGGACACAGGACATTGCCAACCTCACTTGTACTTCACTTTGTCAGATAGGCAACATCATTTGCCCCCCAATGCCCTAAATAATTTGTTTGCTCAAGTTTGGAGTCAGTATTCCAATCCATGGGTTCTGATTTTATAGCTGATGAATTTTGCATCAAACGAAAGTAAATGTCTTGTAACCAGAAGTTTGTGAGGTTTATCCCTTTCTAGTCTGAACAGTGGCTATTTCATAAAAATTTGTAGGAACAATATTTTCATTTTTCAATGGTAGTTATAAAACCTGCTAGATAACGTGGCTACAGTTAATTTATACCTTTGATATACTCTAGCCCAAGTTCATATCCACTTCCATGTTTAAATTGCTGGCTAATTGCACTCATCTGAATCCAACAAGATAATTCACCTTCAGGCTTCTAAATCCAAGGGCAATCACTGTACAGATTGAAAGGAGCAGGGTGGTACTTGCACCCTTTCAGAACTGACTGTACTGCTTGGTGTGCTTTACTTGTTCCTGTGATGTTCACAAAGAACACTGCCACTACTTCTCCTGGTACAGCAATCTGAGAAGCAGGTGCCAGACTTGTGCTCTGTCTCCATAACCATTCGGAAAGGGGGTCTCCACTCACCAGAGCCCCATCACTGGCATGAGAGGACTGTAAAAACAAGGAGCTTATCTCCACAGCCTCAAGACAAAGAGCTTTGGAGGAGAAATGCTTTGGGGTTTTAGATTCAGAAGGAAAAAGATATATACTAATTTGAAAGGGCAGTATCAGATTATTATTTGAAAGAACTCAGTATCTATTTTCTTTGGTGTTTCAATTATCAGTGATTATTTTGCAGGGGAGATTGTGCCTTCAAGTACTCACTGAGCTTTTATCAGTGAGCTGGCAACAGGGCAAATGACTTTTTGTGTGAATGTTTTCAGGGACTTTTCTCTTCCTCTTCTGGGTGAAACTATTCAGTGCAGCAAAAAACGAAGGAAGAGGAATTGTGGATGCTTTTTCTCTACAAAGCGTGAAGAGAATTTTTAAAAAGGAATTTCATGAACAATTACATTCCTAGCAAAATCAATTCACTACTAATTATGAGAGAAACTTACAACCCCTTTCAGCATTAGCGTGAAGAGCCAAGGAAAAAACAGGGCTTGACATGACAAGGAACCCTACACACTGAGCACATTGCTTGCTTTCAGGATGCGAACCATCCCTTAATATTCTTGTCATATTCAAACGTTACCTGCAGGGAAAATAAAGTCATTGAATTAAACCATAACATTATGGGAAAACACCTTAAATCTACTGAAGTCTGATATTACTGATTTAATCAATCTGTTTTATGAGCCTTCTATGTTCAAAGCCATGTGTCATGTTTAAAATTGCCAACATGTGCCATTTCAGGGCCTTTGAACCTGTGGTCTCCCAGCCTTTGCACGTGCTTAGTCACACCTAGAGGTTCTCGTCTTCTAGGTTCACCTGATTCCCTCCCTCACCACCTTGAAATCTTTGTCCAGCTGTCCCTCCTCCTTAAGAACTGCAATCTTGATCCCTGTCCTCAAACTCTAGTCCATTGTATTTCTCTCTTTAGCACTCACCACTCTCTAAAAGAGATGACACCTCCTTATTTTGTCTGTTGTGTATCTTTTCCAATAGCATGGAAGTGACCCAAGGGTTGTTTTGTCTGTTTTTTTTTCATTGCCATATTCTTTGCACATGAAGCTATTCCTGGGGTGTCCCTCATTTATATTACCTCTGCAAATGTCAATTCAGTAGTTGATAATAGTAGGTATTTGGGTTCTTTTGAGAATCATTCACATTCTTCAAATATTATTTGGAAGAACATACAGACCTTTACACAACTATGACTTCTTCTGTCACCCAAAACATTCATTACCACTATTGCTACTGTTAATTACTTTCAAACTTTGGGGAAGGAGTGAGTAAGACCAGTAGACAAAGAAACTTGTCACTGCCGTTACTGTTACAGCGGGAGCACAGCACACCTTCGCGTGGTGTTCTTGTGTGTCATTAGGCCTAAATATAAAAATCTTAAGTCAGATACCTGGTGACTAAGAAGAAAAACAATTCTGAATCTGAAAGCAACTAGACCTTTCAGAAACTCTCATTTAGAATTAACTATATTCTTTGGCTTAGAAATATACTTTTTACTTGATAAGCAGTGCAGGAATATAAAAAAAAACTCTCTGAAGATTGTGTTCAAAGTATAATGCTTACATTTAAAAATAACTCTGATAAAGCCTGGATTACTCTCTACACCTCAGAATGGGCAATAGTGCCCTGTTGGAGCCCCCAAATTCCACAGACCCCAGCCACGGCAATCAGACCGAGAAAGTACTGTGACCAAAGAGGGAAAACACATTTTCAGAGGTATTCAGGTGCCTTCAGATGTATTTA
>VMDR010018897.1:0-18785 GCA_007922815.1 Macrotus californicus
TGTGTGTGTGTGGGAGGGGAGTGGATGGCCACGTTGAGTATGGGAACTCTCTATATTAGCATCTCTCTCTCCCTCTTTTGTTTTTGCAAATTTAAAACTGCTCTAAAAAATAAAATCTTTTATTTGGGATAAAAGTAGGGTGAGAAACAGGATATTTCTATAGCCTCAAAGAATTCAGTCACAAAATAATAATTACAAAGGGGAAAATAGCAACTTTACAATGAAGTATCTTGCTAGAGGCCAATGTAATAAAATAATAAGTCAATATCATCAATGATAAGACATGCAGACCTCATGTTCCTTCTGATATAATTCACTGAAAAGACAACAGTACTTCTGTGGCATTTTGACAAATGTGTGTAAACTTAACTAGAACACATAATACAGACTCAAATTGAGGGCTAGTCTACAAGACAACTTGTCAATACTCTTCAAAGGTGTCAGTCATTAAAGGCAAAGAAAGACCAAGGAACTGTCATAGATTATAGGACACTAAGGAGATATGACAAAGAAATAAAATGCGGAAATTTGTATTAGCTCCTGAACCAACAGAAAGACATTGGTGGGAGAAGTAGTGAAACTCTAATGAAGTGTGCACGTTAAAACTTCAACAACAAGGGGTTGGGCTATAATGGTATAGGATTTAGCAACAGCATCATTGGAATCCAGAAGGCAATGGAGCGGTATGTTCAAATTCCTAGAAAAATATTACCTCCAATCTAGCATTTTATACACAATGAAACCATCTGTCACTATAAGAGAAACACATAAATAATATTTAGATATGGAGATTCTCAAAAAATTATTTTCCATGCTCTTTTTCAACTTTTATGCGTTCTTAAGAATTATTAGGAAATATGATTTATCCTAGGAAAGAGCAATACAAAACTGTTTCTGGCATTGAATTAACAGGATTTTAATACATGAAAAATGCAAACAGGTGTTTCCTAACGCTGAGAATGAAGGCACCAGAATGAGCTGCGCAGCAGGTGCCCGGAGCACCCAGTCTATACCGGAGGTGGAGGCACATGTGGCATTTTACCGAAAATTTTTAAAGTGTGAGAAAAATGTAGTCAATGGAATAAAAAATAAGAAATTCAAAAAGTTATTCAAGTATTAACTCTAGTAAAACCAAAAATATACCTCTAAGGGAATGTAATTGCAGTACTTTTTTTTTCTTACCAGAATCATGTTATGAAAGCAATCAATGTGGGTTTAATCAGTTTCTTCTAACACATTGGCAGATGTTTGTGGAAAGGACGTAAAAGAAAGGGACAGTGCTCATTTTCCACAGCAGAAAGGTACCATGTAATATCTAAGTTGATGAGTCAAAAGAGAGCAGTATCCATCTATTGTTTGCAAATTTGGTAGATTACAGATGAAACAGCTACAATGACTTAAACCACTGCTTATGGAGAGGGAAAGTCAAGAAGATGGGAGGGTTTTTGACATTTAAGTCTTTTAGGAATATTTATAGTTTTAAACAATGTTTATGTTTTACCTTAATGGAACATAAAATAAATTGAAAATAAAGTTAATAATAATTTCCCAGGAAGTTATTAAAACCAACATGCAAATTGAAACATTGCCCCACCTTTCCCCTTGATTGCTCTTATGTTCCTCCAGAGTGAAAAACAGACGTCGGGAGATAGATTCCACCAAACAACTATTTAAGAGATGACTCTACAAAGAGAGGCCATCTCATCTTTTTCACCTCACCGGAAATGAGAGGAATCTCCAGAAAAACCACCAAATCTTAAATTGGTTTTTGTCTTATGAAGTGAATATTGCATGTGTGACTATCGCCTGAGAAATTCACCTCTGCGTCCTCCCAAACTCCATCCCCACATTCCCTGAAGTCTGTCTGCAGACTCCATCAAGTAACCTCCTTTCCACTGGCTGCTCCCCCACAGAAATAATTGCATCACTTCTAGAAACACTGTAACTGTCTTTCAGAGCTGCCACCCCTACACTACCCCCAACGTTACAGCTGATGAAGGAAACAAATCTTGAATGAACTTGGAATGAAACGCTGCAGGGTTCATATTCTGTCAACAGTGCCTCGATTTGCAGAACAAACATGAGCTAAGATACATAATTACTCATCTAAATATAACCTTCTGAAAGGTTTAGAAATGATGAAGTAGATTTTTTTCCTTCGTCATGCGATACAAGACAAAGAATCAACTATCAGCTCATCGTCAGTCAACCTCTTCTTCAACAGTACTGCAAGCCATTTTGCTTCTTGCATTATTTTCCCTTCAATTGTTTATCTGTAATTTTTCATTTTTAAATTAAATTTATTGGGGTGACATTAATTAATAAGATCATATAGGTTTCAAGTATATATTTCTATGATATATGATCTGTATACTGCTTTGTGTGCCCACCACCCTAAGTCAAATCACCTTTGGTCACCACATATTTGATCCCTTTTACCCTTCACACCCCCCACCCCCCTTCCTTCTGATAACCACCATACCGTTGTCTGTACCTTTGAGTTTTTGTTTGCTTGTTTTCCTTGTTTATTTGTTGCTTTCAGTTTTATATCCCACATATGAGTGGAATCCTGTGGTTCTTAATTTTGTCTGGCTTATTTCACTTAGCATAATATTCTCAAAGTTCATCATGTTGTAGTTTTCAACAAAGGAGCCAAAAATATATATCAGAGAAAAGAAAGCCTCTTCAACAAATGGTGCTGGGGACATTGGAAAGCCACCTGTGTAAGGGACTTTTCTGACAACCTCTAAAGATCAGTCACCACTGAAAGCAATTTAATATCTTGGCAGCCAGAGAACATATTAACTATCTTCACCATTACCTACTAATGACTAAGTCTAAAAGCACAAAAATAAGTAAACTTAACCTTTTGAAAGGTAGATTTTGAAAGTGGATTTAGTGGTTTTGGACTTACTATTTTCTGAACATAGCTTAGAAATTAGAGTAGATGAATAATAAACTTAGACCAACAAAAGTATCCCCAAGATTACTTTCCCTTACTCCTGCCTTGCTTCCTCACTTGGTGGTAAATTAGGGCTTTATTTCCTCATGCCAGATATCCTGCAGATGCTGAGATAAAGACCCCTCGTGTAAAATACAAGAGGTTCTTCCCTGTCCAGTGTGGCTCAGGTGGTTGGAGCCACGTCCTGTACACCGAAAGGCTGCAGGTTTGATCCCCTGACTGAAAAGCAACCAGTGTTTCTCACATGGATGTCTCTCTCTCCCTTTCTCTCTGTTTAAAAGCAATGAATAAAATGTTCTCGGGTGAGGGTAAAAAAAAAGAGATTCTGAAAATTAGTAGATAAATTCTTACTTATTGAAAATAATTTCTTTCTTAGCATGAGGTCAATAGATTTAATATAACATTTTCATGGTATAAACAATATTAAAATATACTAATTATGATAATGCCAGCAAATCTCACAGTACACTGGATTACAGAATAGAGGCTTCTTTCCAGATGCTGCCACTATAGTTTTATCTTTTTTCTACCTAAACAACTCAGGTCAAAGTAAAATAAAATAAGTAGTTTAAAAAAAGATTCTGAAGTCAGGGAAATTTTCACACCTATGCATTACTGAAGCGTTAAAGTATTTAAGTATCAGACATTAAGCAGAATGAAAGCAGATAAACAATTCTCAAGTTCTTCATATTACATGTACTCTATGGTCTATTCCAATGGTGAATCAGCACATTCTTCTGGGAAGCACATAATGGATTGGGAACACTCTTGGTATTCATTCATTTAGGAAATGTACTGGGTATCTACTGTATTATAACCTTTGTTCTAAACATTTCCTTATAACAGGGACAAACAAGTCTCTGTTGTCATGCATAATGTATGCACGTGGAACAAGACAAAAAATAAACAAATAAGCAGTTGGTATTTAGCATGCTTAAGCACTCACTCTCTAGCCATGACAAGAATCAAAGTGTGAGTGTAGGAATAATAGGTGAGGTAAGGTGGAGGAAAAGATCATCCATCTGGGAGGAAATTAGATGCTAAGCTCTGAGATGTTTCATCCAAATGATTATTGGCATCCAACAGATGAGAAATTTGTTCATGATCCTAGTAAGAGTTCAGGTGAAGGGGAAGACTGTCAACCAGAAAATAAATCCGTGATAAGAATATGTTTGCTATAGTAGAGGAAGGAAAGAATGATATGGCATCTTCAATGGAAGAGTTTTGATTTGTTTGTATTTGGGGAGAATTGTTTGTTCATTATTTTTTTACAAGATTTTATTTATTCACTTTCAGAGAGAGGGGAAGGGAGGGAGAAAGAGAAGGAGAAAAACATCAGTGTGGAAGAGAAACATCGATTGGCTGATCCCCCACCTATTTACCCCCAAACAGGGATTTGCTTAAAGCCAAGGCATGTGCCCTGATCAGGAACAGAACCAGAGACAATTCACCTTGCTGGATGATGCTCAATGCACTGAGACATGCCAGTCAGGGCTGTTTGTCATTTTTTTACACAAGAATTTACCAACCGTAGATATGATATGGAGTGGGAATGAAAACACCAGGCTCATCCGCACTTCTAAGACTGACATCTTTTTTTTAAAGATTTTATTACTTTATTGTTGTTCAGTTACAGTCATCTGCATTTCCCCCCCACCACTTCCCCCCACCCCAGCCCATCCCACCTCCCTCCCTTACTCCTACCCTCCCCCTTGGTTAAGATTGACAACTTTAACATGGTTATAAACAGCTCCCACTTAAGCAGCCTGCAAGGAAAGTAATCCCCCCAGTGATTTATCTGGTTCAAGTATAGTGTGATAGAGCATGTTTCTCTTGACAAAGTAGGACATGGGGGTCTAGAGCTTCCACCTTCTGAATATATACTTAGCAAACACAGCATAGAACAAGGGATTATAAGGGTCTTAAGGCAGAAATGTGGAAAACAAATAGCAACTGACCCCTCCCAGCATACACCACATTCTTCTTACCATACCCCCTCTTAAGCAAAACAAATAGATTTTATCAGCTCATTATTAGGAGCACAATAATTGCTAAAATCAATCAGGTCCAGCCTAGTAACGTTATCTAACAGTGCCAGTAAAATAACTTGTTCCATAACAAAAAAAATAAAAGGATATCCAACTCAGAAGATACATCCAATATCATTGGTTTCCCTTTTACTTGCCTCCCGTTTCTATTATTGCTGTGCAAAACATCTTTAGATTAGTTGCCTGTTCATTACACATTATACAAAGCAGTAAAGTAATCTCCCCTTATGCACTGGCATACATCCAAGACCCCAGTGGATACTTGAAACCATAAACAGTGCTAAACTCTATAAATACTATACTTTTTTCTATACATATATACTCATGATAAATTTTAATTTATAAATTAGGTAAGTTAGGAGATTAACAAGTAATCTAGTTAACAAAGGTAACTAGTAATAGAATTGAACAATTAATGTACTGTAACAAAGTTATATGAATGCAGTCTCCCCCCTCACACACACACACACACACACAAGGTACTTTATTGTAGTATGTGCATCCTCCGTGTGATGATGTGAGATGATAAACACCGACCCTAATCCTGTGTCTGTGTAAGCATCCCTTACTTGCAGTACATGGTTGGCTGTCACTTGTTTCAGGGTATTGGTTGCTGAAGTCTTCATTAGGCTCAGTGTTTTCTGGCATAACAAGTTGCCCTCAATCAGAACAAGGTCCTGTTCATGTCCTCCACCATGAATTTAACACCTTTGTCACTTTAACTAACTGTTTATCGCCCACTGTGGCCACAGTCTTTGCAGTGTGAGGTGCAGCAGCAAACCCTGCACAGATTCCTGTTTCCTTATTCACAATTTTACAGGTAGAGAATTTGTTCTCACCAGAGATCTTTGCAAACTCAGCACATGATTTTTTTCCTTTCTTATTAAGTAGAGAACTTTCATTTTTCTTTGGAGTATCCAAATTGCCAGCATAACTACTCTTGTGCTTTGGGGACATTATTAAGTAAAACAATTTTTCTTGAACATGAGCCCTGAGACATCAGGACAGTCTATCTGAAAGGCAAGATGGCTGCTAAGTGACTAGTGGCCGAGGAGGGTATGCAGCATGGGGACACTGGACAAGGGGAGGACTCATGTCTGGCAGGACAGAGCGGGACTCCTGCAGTTTCCTCTTGCTACTCAGGATGGCACACAATTTAAAAGCTACAAATTTTTCATTTCTGGATTTTTCCATGTAATATTTTCTGACTGTAGTGGACCTAAGGTAACTAAAACCACAAAAAGAGAAACTGCAGATAAAAGGGACTACTCTACTTCTTTTTATTTATGTCAGATATCTTATTGAAGCTATTAAATATTTGATATTATTAAGTTTAAGTTTATATTATGTTTGACTATAATAGGGGAACTCAATAGTTAAAGATTTTAGCTTCAGTCATAGTTGATAGGCTCAAGTGATTAATGTATACGGAAAGCTGTGATTCTAGGAACTGGAATGCATGGCCACATGACTTCAGAAGGTCAGCAAGCAATTCAGCCTTGTGCTCCAGAGGGTCTGCAAGAGATGGAGATGGTATCTGAGCCATTGTGTTCCAGGGAGGGATGCAGATAAAGAATTGTTGATCAACAGATAAAGTAGTGTGTGTGTGGCATTGCGGGGGTGTGTGTGTGAGGGGGAGGGGTCTTGGGGGAGGGATTGAGCAAAAAGGAAAAGGACCCTGGAAAAGAACAACAGTCTTGTGATTGTGGGGAGGGGTGGGGGTATAAGGGGACTAAATGGAAATGGAAAAAAATACAATAAAGATTAAATTTTTAAAAAACTAAATTAACTTTTTGGCCAACCCAATTAAAAAAAAAGTACTAGGAAAATCACCATTGGATTGCAACTCAACCAATTAACCTTTCTTCCAAAACCCCTTACCTACACTGTCTTCTCTTTATAAAGAGGTTGGCTTGAGACGAGATATTAAGATGGATTTGAGGGTACGTAACCCACCATCTTCTCAGATCACCAACCTCTGAATACAGCACCCATAAAGATTCAATCCTTGTCCCTCCGTATTTGTTCTGATAGTGACAGGCAGCACAAATGCTGGCTTTTCTGGCTTTGAGCATACTAAAAGCTGCACAGGGTTTGACTGAGTGGGAAGGGACGTGTAAGTCAGATTGCTCCAAGAAAATTCTCTTGTATTGTCACCACAAAGTGTGGGGAAGAGAAGCTGGTCACTCATATGTTGTCTATTAAAAAGAAATCAAGGGCATGTTTGACACTACAAAATAATTATTATTAATTTTTCAGTATGATAGTGGTCTCGGATTGTGGTTTTTAAAAGTCCTTATAATTCACAGACATATGCTGATGCACATTTGGATAAAATGATATGACAACAGAACTACTTTTACGTTAGTTCAAGGTGGGAAGGAGGGTGCAGATAAAACAAGACTGTGTATGTGTTCGCACTACTTGAGGCTGGGTATGTAAGAATTTATTATACTTTCTTTGTCGTTTTGTATATGTTTGAAAATTTTTCTAACAAGTTAATAATTTAAACAAAATGCATGCGACAGACCCTCCCTGTGAATCAGGATGAACCCTGCTGTCCCTGAGATGGTGTGCACAGAACCAGCAGTGCTTTAGTTCACTTCACTCTTCTGTTCTATAATTGGCAATATAAAATTTGAGTCTCTGATATAAATATGCATAATTTCTTTTCCCTTTTCCTCATTTTTGTTATATTTTCTTGGTGTGTTGTAGGAATCTTTTTTAAGGGCACTTGACCCTTTTCAAACAAATTGGGATTATAAAATGTATGTCCTACGGTGTGGCAAAATTTTCCAACTCTGTTTGTAAAAGGAGGTTCAACAGCTCTTCCCTTCACTGTCAAATTACTGATTGTCCACCAGTTTTTCAAAAATTTCCCAAACGCCTACTTTTTCCTCTGTCCTTTGTTTCAAATCAACAGAGGTGGAAAGCAGTCTAGAGTGAGGAGGTTATTGCCCCAACCCATTCTTTCCTAAACGGCTGCACATCTACGCATACCTACACACACACTCACACGCACACCACAGCAGCGCCCAGGTTTGAACGCTGCAGGCTCCGCTGCGGCAGCTAAGAGAGGGGAGAGAGAAAGCAACTGGAGGTGAAGAACCTGTTTGCTGTCTTCCTCTCTTGCTCTCCCCCTCTTCTCCCTCCAGTTCACGTCTCTCCCCCTCCTCTGCCCTCCACCTTAACTCCATCCCTGCTCAAACCCGCCTCTCCCTTCCTTCAAGCCCACGTCTTTCCCCTGTTTCATCCCTCACAGATCGCGCTCCTCTGACCCCGCAAGACACCGCAGCTGCCCCTCTCTTGCGGCTTCAGACCCTGCCCGGCTTTCTGTCAACACCACCCCGCCCACGCCCCTGTGGACGGAGTCGCGCACTGGCCTGCAGCAGAGGGCGGAGGGAGAGGGTGGTGTGGCTGGGAGAGGGGAGGGAGGAGTGGGGACAGACACAAAAACAGCTTCCTGGCGGCGGGCGCGGCTGCACTGAGCATCTGGCTGGAGGGGGTCTCTGGTCAGTGGCTGGGCAGCCGCCCCAGTGACTTCGTTTCTAGCTGACAATTCAGCGAGCCATCGTAGCTTGGCTGACAGCTGGTGAGGGCAGATGCCAGCCTAGCAATATCTCCTAAGCAACCAGAGCCCAGGAAACCAGAGATCAGAAAGAGAAGCCCAGGAAGAGAAAAGGGTTCCAAGGAGCCCAGCTCTGAGGGCTCCAAGAGGCCCAGGTGCTGGTGGAGACCCGTCACATGGTAGCAAGTAAGTGCCTTTTTCTTGCTGTGCGTGCCCAGTCCCAGGATGGTGATAGCCTCCCACTGCTGCCAGTCTTTCCCACCCAACCCCCACCTGCCCCACCCTGTACACACCCCTAGGTCCCCAGCTGGAGATTAAGACTCTGGACAGGAATTAAGAGAGCTACTTTCAAGAGCAGCGGTGGCCTGTGGGTGTTTGCCCTACACTGTCTGTGGGGTCAGTTTTCTCATCCCACCAGGTAAGCTTCTGAAACCAAGATGCTCTGTTAGTGTAAAATTTCTAGAAACCCGTTATGTCAGCGGTGTTCAGGTCACATGACACAATAATAGAGGAGAAGGAATAAACCCTATGCAAGATGGAATATACTTCTCCTAAGGAAGTATACTTGTATCTTATTCTAAGTAACTTAGTGATTTCAAGATTGGTGCTTTTCAGGTAAGAATTGACAAGTATAAAATTAGAGGCATAAGTGTGATAGGAGATGATATTGTTTGGATCAACAGGTTTGGGGGTTGTTTTTGTTTTGTTTTTCTCATTGTTTAGCTCTGTAAAAGTCATGCATTCTGCAGGTTTTCCTTCTTTCAGAGGTGGTGATTATTCCTTGCGGCTCTGGTTGCATGTTGCCTCCAGTACTTAGGATATCAGTCAAAGCAGGACAAATGATGAGTACAGGTGGAATGATGTAGTGATGGGCTCCCTTTGTTAATGGAAATGATAGGGGCAAGTCTGGATATTGGTCAGGAAAATCTCTTGAAACAGGAAGACATTGGGGTAGTGCTTTTTGTGGTTATTTTTTATTCTTGGCTATTGTGCAAGAGAGTAGTTTATGATAAAAATAGAAGGAAGCTGGGCCTTGTAATAAAGAGAATCCTGGGTACCATACCTGCTACAGTGAGCCCTAATTAAAATTACAAGTCAAGAAGATAAGGCCTGTGAGGAGTAATTAGCCAGTAATTACTTAGCTAATCAATAATGAGTTGGAAGTCCAATGAAGAAGACTTTGAGATTGAGAATAATAAAACTTGATTTCCACTGTTGTGAAAATGAAGCGAATTATTTAACTTTTGATTAAGCTTTATTTTTCTTATTTGTAAATCACACATTAAAAATCTACATATCCTGGTAAGGACTAAATTACAGAGATTACACGAAGGATTTTGTGAAGGTAATGTCATGTGTAACTGTTGTTTGCATAAAGACTTGTTCTATGTTTTTATCCATTCCACTACTCTAGCTCTTACATATTTCAGTCTAGTGCAGTATCTGAATAAAAGGGGCTCTGACAGGACTCACTGGAATGCGCTAGAAGAAGTGAAATCTAAATGCAGGTCGTGATCTCTTTTGCCACCTGGACAATTTCAAGTATATTCTATTGCAAAATTGGGTGCTTTCACTAACATTTCATATTTAAACACCTTTGAATGCTCTCAAAATATGCTTTACCCACTTTCTCTTTTTAGTTTTAAATTTTGGTTTAGGTATGTGGTCTTAGATCCTTGGGATGAAACCATCAAGTATATAGGATATGGCTGAATGTATTTTGGTCCATTAATTAATATAGAAAAAAATCAAAGTTTAGGCATAAATGCCCAACTCTTGGCAGCTGGGTATTCATTAAAACCTTGCACTCAGGGGAGAGGTGCTCTGAGCCCCTTCTTTCTTGTCAATGTGTTTAAAATAATAGGAGAAAATCCTAAAATTGGATATAAGCTCAGAAAAAGGGTCCAACAGATCCCAGGTGATGTGGGCAGGCTCCAGGATCTGCCCCTGCATATCGGTGTCCACTGGAGAGTGGACAGTAGAGCCAGGCACCTAGGAACTGGGCATCTGTCTCACAGTCTCCTGTGGGAGAAGCTCTGATAGGGTAGTTGGTATATACACTCATAACATTTGATTGGGGAGGATAAATAGAGGTCTAAAGCACATAGGAAATGAAAACGAAAAATTGAGTTTTTGCTCAATTCTTACCTAGGGAGAAGTACCCTACTACATCCCAGCCCTAGATCTCACTGTGACAGGATCTGTACCATAAATGAGGCACTCAAAGTCATCCATACTCCTGTCCCTACCAGCATAGACTCTCTCTTGAAAGCTTATGGTGGGGACATTAGCATAAAAGGGGCATTCTTGATTTCTGGGAGTGTGGTCCCATTATTTTCACTAACTGGTATCAATGTGGTCAGTTGGGGGAGGACATATGTGAGCCCTACCCACCCTGACTAGCTATCAGCCACGCATAGTCACCCACCATCCTATGACACTAACTGACGCAGACATCTCATTTTTCCCTGAGTTTGTCTCTTTCTCTTCTATTAGTGCAGGCTAATCAAGGCCAGGTAAGCAAGGTCTCATCTCTACAACACTAAAAGGGGGAAACTGTAAGCCTGAAGAGAAAGTTTTCATCTGAGGGCTTCTGCAGATGTTTTTCAGCTGGTCCGTATCTCTTGGCCCAGCTGGCATTATGATTTCCATGTATTTGTTCAATCATTGCTATTTATATACCAGGCTTATTCTGGTTATATTTCATGCTGATGGGGGGAACCCTCATTTGCCTGGCTAACAGATATCCCTGTTGTATGTATAGTATTTCTGACCCACTTGCCCTGGCCTGTTGCTGGCTAAGGGTCACCAGCTCTGTGGTAGCAGCCAGCTGCCAAACTGACTGTATTAGCATCAAACAAGAGCTTGAGGAAGCTAGGGCACTCCCTGCCCAGGGAAATTCTGTTTTTCAAAGTCTGAAAATAGGTCAGGGCCTTTGGCTTTAAACTAGAACATAAACTAAAACATGTTGATTTAGGGGGGATAGTCCCTGGGTGAATATGTGGTGTTGGATGGAATATTCCTTCCTTTCTGCTTTAGATACCAGAGTGAGGCTCCCGGCCCACCAGCCTCTCACTCTCTGAGTTCTTCCAGAAGTGACATGGTCTAAGTGCTTAATCATAGGCCATAACTTTGGCGTTGGTCCATATCTGGTTTTGCTCTAACATGTTTCAAGCCTCCCCTTGGGTTTCTCTGAAATTCCAGAAGTGGTTGAGGATCTGTGTTCAGTTCCTGGTTTGAAAAGCTACGGTAGTTTAGGGGAGTGGGAGTAGGTCCTAGAAAAGCAGACAAACTCTCTGGGAGTGATCAGAAGCCGAGGTGAATAGCCAGCTCTGGCCTTTAGGGCTCCAGTGAATGTGCCTGTTGTGGAATTTTTGTAAGTCTATATTCCGCAGACCCAGTGGCATCTAAAACCATAGGTCAAAAAGTCTCAGGACTGCTGTTGAGTATAGAAGTGCATGCATGATGAGCTCTCCTTTGTATTACTCGAGCAGGGGCAACAGTACATTCTTTCCTCTTGAGCTCTTAAGTGGCATCTAGCCAGATATTCCTTCTCAAGGGTCTGGCTGACTAGGGTCACAGAACAGTTAGTTATGGAGAGATTCTGGCCTTTCCCCAACATGCTTGTTTTGGTGGGCTGGACAGGCACAACTGGGAAATTGTTGTCATATTCACAGAAACAAGGGACCCTGCTAGTGAACCATGAGGTTGTCATAGAGAAGCTTAAGCGGACATGATGCAAACCAAGGCACCTTTTCTTCAGGTTCCTGGAACTCTGTCCCTGCCACCACTGCTTCACCAGTCATAATGGCTTACCCTGGTGAGACTCTGTCTCCCATAGAGACTCACTGTCCTGTATCCTCTCAAGGCATGGGAACACCCACTGAGCTGGCCTTGGGCTCATTCTTGTTAGTGAATTTGAGACTGGGTGCTAAGACTGTCATATGACACTTTTATCCAGATTTCTTCCCCTTGTATGAGCTGCACCATTTTGAATGTGTGTGATATGGACTTCTCCTTGGAAAGAAGACATTTGCAAAGACCTCAGCTCCTGTTTATTGACTGAACCATCCCTGTAATCCAAGTTCACCAGGTTTTTAGGGGAGTTCAGTTCTCAAAGGAGATCTTTCATTTGGAGAGACATAGGACCGGTCCCTTTGGACTTTTGCCGGTGCTCATTTATTTACACAGCTGTTTTCCTCGTTTTTGAATCCTGAAGAATGGGTTAAAATTTTTAAGAAATATAAAACACGACAAAATGGCAATGCATACTTATGTTTTTGAGAAAGTTATTTATAATTTTCCTCTGCCAGATGACATGTTCTAAGAATGTGTTGGCTGAAATTGTCAAAGTGAGGGAGTTGAGACCAGAATTAAGTGGATACACTGAAGCCCAAATAGGCTGACCTGGGAGCAGACACAGCTGCAGTCAAAATCCAGGTCCAGGGACAAAGGAAAAAAAAAGTCAATTAAGGCAGGCAAGATAAACTGTATGCCAGAAAGGATTAAAGAGTAGGAGCCAGATAATCAAAATTAAACAGGAAGTAAACAGCTCAAGTAGAAAAAAATAATCCAAAAGCAGAACACTAAGCAGGTTGGAGTCAAGGGGTCCACACAACTGCAAAATTCCAGGTGGATTGATGCCATTTTGGTCAATCTGCCCTTTATTTGCAAGCCTTCAGTGTGTAAGCGTTCCATTTCTGGACTTTAGTAACACATACATGACAAATTACATTCCAAGAGTAGAGAACTATTAACCAGGCAGCAACAGAATCTCCTGAGACCTTTTTAGTTCCTTTCCATAGATAGAGCAATTTGGTTTCTTCCAGAAGGAAAAATTATGCATGTGGTGGCATATATAATACCATGTATATAACCCTTATAAGACATTTCACTCAAAAGTAAACAAGGCAAGCCGTTCTTCATGTTGTTTTTCACTAAGTAATTTATTTTGGGAATCTTTCCATACTGAGCACAGACATATCTCATTCTTCATGATTACTAAATAATGTCTCGGGATAGTTGCCTACTGGAATTTATGAGATTAGCTTCTTAAAGTGGACACTTTGATTGTTTCCAGTCTCTGAAATTAAAATCCTGTTGTGACTAATATCTTTGCACACATGACTTCTTGAACTTCAGCAAGAATATTCATAGGGCAGTTTAGTTTGGCAGCCCAAGAGTACATGTAACTATTGACAAACAAAGTCATTCAGATTAAAATGGACTTAATTACACCTTCACCTAAACTGTGTGAAGGTGCCCATTATTTTCATATCCCAGCCAGTCAAAGGTCATATCCACTGAGAAGAGTCTCACTTACATCCATAGAGCTTTACTGCTAAAGTTATTATTTTAATCTTATCCATGTCTTTCAGAATCTCATGAGATTCAATCACTTCTGCTCATATTCTTCTGCATCCCAAGAGACAATGCTAACATTATCATGTCCTCCATAAGAAGAAAGCAATGCATCTAATATCATTTGAGTTTTTAACCCTGGAGAGAGAGAGAAAAAAAAAAGAGAGAGTTCTAAGGGAAACGACTCTGCATCAGAGAATTGAGTTGAGTCATCACAGAATGTGGGAAAGGTGAAACATAAGCCATAATGTATCTGTGAAGTTCAGTCAAGTAGTCCTAATGAACAAAACTCAATCAAAATCAGTCTCTTTATTAAAGTAGGTGCGAGGTCTACATTCTCAACAATATAGATTCCATTTAATGAATACATTAACTGTCTCCTTCACTTATGCACGCAGTACCTTCTATTCCCAAGTTAACTGTTTTTTTCTTCACTTTTCCTAATTTACATTATCTTGCTCTGTGGCCTACACCCTTGTAAGCTACCTTAAATCTTTTGGTAAATAAATTAGGAGAATACATGAAAATATATTATCTGTTAAAGAGTAGAACATTTCATAATTCCTTTTGGCAAAGCTAATCCAGCATCTGTTTCTCATCCCTAGGGTCAAATCCAGCTTCCCAGAAAGTGAAGAGGTTGATTATTTAGAATAATCAGAGGTGTTCAACCTGTGGCCCACAGGCCGCATGCAGCCCAGGATGGCCATGAATGCAGCCCAACACAAAATCATAAATTTACTTAAAACATTATGAGATTTTTTTGTGTGATTACATGTCACAATATATTTAATGTGTGGCCCAAGACAACTGTTCTTCCAGTGTGGCCCAGAGACGCCAAAAGTGTGAACACCCCTGATAGATGTTATAGTTTCATTCACTAAGGGGAGGAAAATGAAAGTGAGGAAGCTATGGCTGCCCTAGGTAGTCACTTCCTATGTGTGCAGAATGTGTCTTCAGAGCCTGACTGCACTACTGGCTGGCTCTTCTCTGGGAATTAAACTGAGAGACAGGAGAAGAAGTAGGGAGTGGGAGGAGAAAGGAAAAACATTGATTTCTGACATTATCTTTCTTCGGTGTCCTTCATTATCTCTCAGAAGATGCAGCTGCAGTTGCTGTTAGAAAATGCTATCCACACAGCCTCTTCCCTAAGAACAAAGCTGCATGCACAGAGGCCAGCCACTGGGGACCTCACTGATTGGGTGGCCATGTAATTCATCTTCCAATTCAGGATGTTTTGAAAAGGAGAAAGAATGCCATTAATAATTACTTAACAACAAGTATGAACCCAAACTGTCCCCAGCACCCTTGGCTTCTAATCACTCTACTTAATATGAGATTGGATGTGTCGGAAACGAGAGAAAAGAGGGGAAAAAAGAAGAGATATATGTTATCTCTGAGGGAACCGGAAGCAGGATAACATGACTGCCCCAACTGCACTTTGATTTCAAACGTTGGAGCTGTTCTTCCAACAGGATCTGTGTGACAGATTGCTAGTATCCAGTAAGGTCATTGCTAAACAGGCACCGAGAGAATGAGGAAAGTCTAGAACTAAGGGAGAGAAGGTGCTCAAAGAGGTGAAAAGAATGTGGATCTTCTGGAGAAGCGATGTTCTAAGGCAGTTATTTGCCTCAGCAATTCCAGTATGTGCTTCATCTCTCATACTTTGGATATCAGATAAGAAAAAAAACAAAAGAAAATGTGATGATGTCTCTGCTTACTTTATAAAGGTGGTTGGATGGTGCAGGGCTATCATCCAAAGGAATCTCTGTGTCTGACAGGTTGCATTAGATTCATCTCAAGAGGCTCAGCCCAACATATTCTGAAATTGCCTATCTGGGTGGCTGTTTGCTTCTAGATTTTTAATATTAGCACCAAGAGATTTCTAATAGGTAGTCAGGAGCTGATATAATTCAAATCAGCTGCACTGAGATAATTTGTTTTCCCTACAACTCAATACCAAGGTTTTGACCAGAGGTCACCATCCTCTCGTCTTTGTCCTTTGAGAGGCCCCAGCATCCATGAACTGTAGACTGGACACTTGACATCCTGACAGCCATCCAGAATCTGACACATTGTTGAAGGTATTGTACATATCTCAAGCTAACCCCGAGCCAGACTAGGTGGTAGAGGTTTATGGTTTGCCTTATGTGGCAACTGGTTCAGACTCTTTTGTCTGGTCACAGATTTAGGGCATGGTTTGTTCCTCTGCTCAGAAGCTGGGCAACAGTGAGGGTTCAGGGAAATCCAAGAATCTCACTGCAGATGAAGAGGATGCTCACAGAGGTCAACTGGTCGTGAATGGTCCCCAAGAGCTCCAGGAAGAGTTCTGGTCATGGATTTTATTAAACAGAAGTTGAGATCAGGTCTTGCATCTCAGGGGAGTCAGTTGCATCATGGACTTCAGGGCTGAAGGCAAGTTTTAGAATCTGGTTACATGACAAAACCCCCATGCATTCCCCTGGGAAGTGACAAATGGTACTTTTCTTTTACTTGTTGAGCCCTGATATGACCACTGGCCAGGAATTTTTGGTTAAGGATCTGGCAGACTGGGCTCACCAGAAATACAATTCTAGGAAGATCCTGGCTCCTCTACAATTTGTTCATTTTGTTGGAGTAACAAGGGGTAATTCAGAAATCCTAGGGGCCAATTTTACAAAGGACATCTGTTTGAAAAACATCTGGAGAAATTGGAGTCATTGAGTAGTTTAGAATGTTGATTTAGAGCACTTTCCCAGACTCACTGGGAAAAGTCACTTCTAAGACTTGTCTTACAAGATTCAAGTAGGAATATTTAAGGCATAATCAACTTTACCTTTGTGTTCCTAGGAGCCTCACTTTCTATCATCTTTATCATAGTGGCATCTTTATAATCTTTCTATCATAGTGGCATTTGTGAGCAAGTCAGGAGACCTCGTTGAAATCCTATTCCCAGTGATCTATGTCCATTCTTGGTGTTTCAGCTGCCACTACATTTTCTTTCTGGTCACTGTTCTCAACAAATTTGCACTCAGATGCAGACAGGGAGACTTTGTTATCTGACACTGGTTATAGACTTCTAATCCTTTGTGCATATTGACTGTGGCATTCTGAAGCATAGTGTCCTAGATTGTTCCCTACTTCAAGACAAGAGACATTAATTATTATCAGATTATTAGAAAATTTGGCAAACACTATGTAAAATCCAGGTCCACTAGTGTTAGAGATGCTCTAATTTCAGACAATGTTGCTTATAAAACTTAATAATTTTCAGAGGTGACCAAGATGACTTGGTTCTTATTTGTTTACAAGTCTATCTCCCATTTTCCTTAAATTCAGTGATTATATTTTATTAATATTTCCAGCACTGCTGTCTGGCATAGTGCTTGTCACTTAATAAATCAAATACATATTCCTCAAATGAGTGCCAAATAAATGAATGTCAAAAACAAATACCATGGTTAAACATACTGCCCTACATAGCATATCAAATGGCAAGAACAATCTTTTAAGGAAAATTGGAGCTCACTTTTAAAAATATACCTGATATTAAAATGTTAGAATATATAATTAAAATTAGTACGGATGATCATATATATATGTATATATAGGTACACATATTTTTGGAGAGACTCAGTTGTTTACTACTTCTTTCTGCAAGAGAGGATATTTCAATTACATGTTCCAAAGCTTCTGAGAGGGGTCAGGACAAGGGAACTAAGGAAGGATAGAATTGAGCAATCAGGAAATTTGAAGCCACCAAAAAGCCCTGAACATTCATCCAGAATGGGTCAATCCTAGGTCAGGCACACATATTGAGAGCTTAGCCAGAACTCTGGGAAGAAAATAGTTGCAGAGAATGTAGAAACAAGAGCTATAAATCAAAAGTCATTTTAGTCAGGAAAGAGCAAAACAATCTCACGGGCAAGAAAAAGAGTTGAAATTAAAAAAAAAAAGTGCTAGCTGTACTAGAGTAAAGAGATGCAAATTCAAGAAGAATCTAAGCATATAAATTAATTATGTCATAAATAAAATGAAATCCAAGCCAGTTTTAGAGACTAGAGATTGTATATTCACAGGAGTACATGGCTATTTGCTAATACCTAGGAGTACATGGCTATTCACGGGGATACATGGCTATTTGCAATCAGATGTTAAGTCTGTCCAGCTAGTTGCCTATCATTGACGCCTCCCACTAGAAAAGTTTCTACTTGGACTTCAAGTCATCGGCTAATAGTTGTGATGTTTTGGATTATACTTATAATAAAAAGAAATATCATCAGCTTCTTTTAAACAAGAGTGGAATCTTGGAATCTAAAGTGACATATGCTCTACCCTGTGTGTCAACCCTTCAAGCTGTATCTCAGGACAAGAAAGTAATGGGACGTGGGGTTAGGGAAGAGGGAGATTTATGAAGATTTAAAACTTTTATTGTATGGTTGATTTCTTTTCATTGGAGATTTTGGGCTATCACTCATGGGTCATCATTATGGTGTTTATTCCTAACAAATTAGAGAGGAATGTTAGAAGAGGAAGCCAACGGAAACAAGCAGTTCAAAAGCAGCAAGAAAAAATTATAAAAGTCTGGTGCTACAAGAGATACAAATAAATAAGTCAGAAGGAAAATGTCAAAAGTCAAACTCTTTTAAAAATTATTTGGATCATGGTATTTTAGTTGCTTGTAATTGAATATTATTATTACTTTAATTTATTAGTAAGAAATTAAATTACATTCGGCATTTTCTCTTTATAAATTCCAGGAACTATGGCAATGATTTTAATTTAAAAGATGGTTAAACATTAAAATACAATGCTTTAAAATAGTAACAGCTAGTATTTATTGAGTGTGTATTACCTGGCAGATGATTCA
>VMDR010018898.1:0-18780 GCA_007922815.1 Macrotus californicus
CTGAACTCATATATGAGATATTATGCTTGAACAATGGTGACTCGTGCAATAGTAAGGGAAGTTTTATCCAGTGATTTAAATTTTTGGAATAATTTTAACAGAATGTGATTTATGGATATAATTACTTAGGCAGGCCTGTATCTCAAAACTATATATGCACTTTTGTTTACCTCATTAGAGGAAAGAAACTTAATAAGGTTTTCTGTGTTAGTCTTTCCCAGACAATATGGGAGAAAGTAGATATACATTAATACTTTCGTGAATCAAAGTAAATTAATTAGGAATTTATTTGAGAGTACCTGAAAATGCAATTAAATTTCAATAGCTAGTCAGCCTGTTGTTTTGTAATTCTGTTCTTTGTCATGACTTTTAAATGCGTGTTTTCCACATAGTTTTTTTCCTGTTATTTTTTGTTGCATTTTCTCATTACCATTTCTGCTCCTTACACCCTCCCCCTGCCAACACCACCCTGTTGTTTCCACCCATGAGTCCTTTTGCCTTTTTGCTCCAATCCCTCCAGCCCTTAACCCCGCACCCCTGTCCCCCCTTCCCAGAGCTGTCAGCCTGCTCTCTATGAATCTGTCTCTATTTTGCTTGTTAGTTCAGTTTGTTCATTAGATTTCACATATGGTATAGACCATATGATTTTGTCCACACAGTTTCTTTTACAGACTGAAAGCAAAAGAAAGCTCTCCAGTAACAAAATAAACTTTAGCTTCCCTAAAGTAAACAATAGCTTTCATCAAAATGCTTGAAAAAGGGCTGTGCATACTTTTTCCACTGAATATATGGAAAAGTAATATAGTAGGCAGTTAGACAAACACGAGCAGAGTAGAAACAATAAACGAGGTATGGAAGGTCACCAGGGTGGAAAGCTCTGTATACCTAGCATTGGACAATCGTAAGGTGGGACTTTGCCCCAAGGGACAATTGAAAGGTGCCCTTTCCTCTCCTAGTATTTTGCTGGTGTTGTGATTTAGGTCGTCTGACCTTTCATGTCACTGGTCATGCAGTTCAGATCCTCCCCGAGCCTTTCTCCTCTGGCACGCTGCTAGTCATGTGGTAGACTCCTTAGAAAAGGAACATCTTTTTCTTCTCTTAGAAAGGTACCAGAGAATAGCCTCATAGAACCCCCATACAAGCCCTTGCATGACCACTCCCTTAAGCACTAAGCCCTCAGGACGATGAAGTTCTGACCTTCATCAAATAATCTTTGGACCCAATGTGCACTCACTGTCTAGAGGACAACCTCACCTTTCCCCACCCTTTCTTTCCCCGTGTGTGCTCTCTCTAGAGCACACCTGTGCCCTTCCCCCTCTCCTTCTCCCAGACACATTTTCTTTGCCTTTCTTTCTCCTAAACTCTAAGGGGTCCTTCTTTCATCCCTGTAACTTGTTTCCTGAGTCCATGTAGCCCGGTGACTCACTTCTTTCATGGCTCACTTCTACCTCTCTGACTTTTTAAATAAACTCCCTTGTGATTTGAAGTTCCTTAGCTCTGAATTCTTTTCTTAGCTGAACTCAGGGACTGAGGTGTAACATCTGGTGCTGATTCACCATTAACAAAACGACGGTAGATTTATCATTATGGGTATCATCATATACTTCTGGTCATAGTCATTGTTTTTTCTAAGTTCTTGGTCTGTTTCACCATGAGTTATAGAAAAATAAATAAAAATTAAAAACAGTTGGCCATTTAACCTCAGATTAATATAATCCAGGAATTCATTAGCAGTGCACGTGCATGTAGTATAGAAAGATTTTTGTCTGTTGTCAATGTAAGGAACATCCAAACCCGCAGACAATTTTTATGAGTTTATTCGATTGAAACTGATAACAATTGCTGGGAAGCAAAAACTCAACAGATTGAGAAAAAGATCCGGAAAATGGCAGTATTGCCACTTACTTTACATATCAGAATCAAAAGAGAAGACATAAGGGGATTACATGAAATCCACTGATGATAGATTAGGGAAGCAGGAGAAAGCAAAGCAAGGAAATCGCTGAGGTGGGAATAAAAGTAAAACAGATAGACACATACTTCCTTTACATGTGTGGGTATATCATAGTTAACAATTAACATTTACGGCACCTAGAGATGGTATGTGGGGGAACAAGATAACAATGAGGGATAATATGGTCTCGTGTTCTGGTGGGAAATGGTGTGCTGAGATGTCTGGCAAAAGGAGATGACTCCGATATTCCAAAGATATGTTGTTATAGCTTCAAGGAGACAATAGACAGGCCCAGTTAAGGTAAATGTTCACCTTCGTCAAGGAAGACACCAGCCAAGGACATGACTACTTGGCATGATTTGCTTTTAGTTAAGAAGTTTTCATTTTAGACCATCCTATGCAGTTATTTTAGGTCTCTGAGTTTGTAAGACCCACCATGCAGCCTCCCCTGAGCTTGTCAGGTTTAGTATATGGCTC
The DNA here is from genome assembly GCA_007922815.1 of Macrotus californicus. Lineage (NCBI taxonomy): Eukaryota > Metazoa > Chordata > Mammalia > Chiroptera > Phyllostomidae > Macrotus > Macrotus californicus. The sequence goes on from VMDR010018898.1 coordinate 2,432, forward strand.
CTTTTTTGTCCACAGTGTTGATATTACAATGTATGCAAATGGCATGCTTGCAAAAGTTTTCATAAAACAAGTGAATAAGAGCTACTTTACCCTCACCCCTGAAGAAATGACATGTGAAGGACATGACTCCCACTTGTTACTGGATGCTCTGAAAAGCAACTCATTATTTTGTTAGAAACAAGATAGGGCCACTTTGGACTGGTTCTATTTGATTAGTTCAGCCAGGAGAGCCTTGAAATGCAGAGATTAAATTTTCCTCCCTGACAGTTAGATAAACCCCTTGACTTCTGCAAGGAAATCTTGGATAAGCAGAAAGAACAGAAAGGAGATCCAAGGGCACCCCTTGGTTCCCCTGCTGCCAACTTCCTGCTGCATTCCTTAAACATGACTCTGCATCACTCAATTTCACAGAATGAAATTTTTTGTGAGGTTTCATTTAAAGAAGTATTTCCACTGCTTCACAAATTATAAAATGTACCATGCTAAGTTATTGAGATTACTTACTTGGCTGTTTTGATGTTCTTCCAGATCCAAAGGCCAGAACCTGCAGACTCTGCTCAGAAGTTAGTATCAGTTCAGAGCAGGAAGGGATTCAGGAACTCACAAAGGAAAGCCCTATGCTAAGGGGCAGGTAGCTGTAAGACGTCAGAGCCAGAGAAACATGCTAAACTCTAGGCGGAGAAGTGAAGTGGAGCACCATGAAATGGAATTGACTTTGGCCTACATGCTCAAATTAAACTTATCCCTGGGTGTGGGTTTCTTGAGCCTGTGAACACAAATGGATGAAGGTCTGTACTTGGATGCAGAGCCAGTGGGAATGTGCTCTTAATTTGACAGACGTGCTTTCTTCAGGTGCTGTGCCAGTTTGTTAAATATTCAAACATTTGTTATGCATTGTTGAGTAAGTTTAGGTCAGTGGTTCTCAAACTATTGGGTGCATCAAGATCATCTGAAGGAATTGTTAAAATGTAAATTGCTTTGTCTGAAGTTCTGGATTCAGGAGGTCTGTGCGGAACCCAAGATTTTCCACTTCTAACAAGTTCCCAGTGACGCCTTGTTGCTGTTGTAGGAATCACACTTTAACAATGAACTGCTGGTTTGGAAAGTAATTTGCTCTTTACTTAGTTTCCACAATGCAGGTGAAGTTTCTTCTTTTCTGGGTGACTGTTCTCATTTTAATCCCTATTCTTTTTCTATGGGAACTCATCACAAGATATGCTCAGTTTGTGCATTTTCATTTACTTGAATGTAAATGTCTATAAAGAAAGTTTCATGTTCATAACTCTTGGAAATAAAATGATTCCCAAAATAAAATAAATATTTGTTTTTATTCACTTACAAAAAAAAGCAAACTAAGATTGATTCTTATCATTTTAGAAAGGTTATTATTGGCTTTAAAAATGCTGACTGTTTTGGTATTGGTTTAACATTGGATTGAAAGTACAAGTGCAAACATCAAGTGATAGATGGCTTATTTCCTATTCCGTCTGCCCTTCCTTCTGCTTAACCAAGACATTGGTCAAGCTTCAGTCTGTTTGTGCAGCTGTTCAGCTGGCAAAGCCCCTCAACATACAGATGGGCATCTGGAACCCAACCCAAGCACCTCTCAAATTTCCACCAGTATATCTTTGCTTTTGCAGCCAAATTCTTGAATAGCTCAATTCATACCACTCCATCATTCTCATCTATCTTAGTCATTGAGTTTGCTATAATACACCTGTTACATTATCTGGTATTACTCTGCCCTGTGGCCTCCTCCTGACAACCTCAGAGCTCGCTCCACAATGGTTCTATGTCTCTGTCCTACGGCCATAGCTTCCAACCACACATGGAGTGCTCCTCCTGACTTGATGAAGTCTCTGGGATTCTTCTACCTCCTTCTATAAGATATTCTCTAAACTAGCTCACTCTATTGTCCCAGGTAGAACTGGAGAGATGAATTTAAATTAGCAACTTTTGCAGTAAAATGAATCCTACTCAAGGTGTATAGCTCTAGATCAGACATGTAGGTCATCTATAGTCCTAAATCAAATATGTGCAAAGTTGTATGCTCCAAAATTGGTCTCCCTAAAGGTTGAACCAAAATCTTTGTTGTTATGGTAATAGTTATTGTGGTCTATAAGCAACTCTATTCCCTCCCTTGTCCTACCCTGTAGGGAAAAAGCAATGGCTAAGCAAATAATATTGGGTGGCCAATTCAGTGGTTCATCCACTCTTAAGTATATAATTCTACCCTGGTCCAAGAGATGGTTGCATGTGGGATAAGTGTTCTAAACTGCCAGATCTTTCTATTTTAGAAGAGAATCTGGTATTTATATATGAAATACCCTAATGTTTTAACGTTTGCAATTAATTGAGATTCTTTGAACCTCACTGCAAGTTATACAAAGAGACAAACACATGTGAGCCCAGCTTGAGAGTAGACTACCAGTTTGTTGGAGGACTGCATTTGAGGAGTCGACCAAAGGGCAAAGTCCGTTTCCTGGCATCCCAAAGAATATTTAATCTGCCATGACTGGGTTTTGAATTTTATGTTCAGTGCAAACATATCGAAATGTAACAGTTATAGTTCCATATTCCCTCTAAAATGCTTTGAGAATGGAAAGGATTATCTTTGGTTAGTCTGATGTATGACCTTAGTCCCGCTTGACTCTATCATCAATTTATGTGAAAACTTTGGAATGTTGTTTCCAACATTAACATTTCATATGAGTTTGAAAAATGATCCATGTCTGGTTGCCAGGTTTTAACCGCTAACATTATTGTTTTCTGGTATAACTCATTACTGCCTGAATCCTGACTTCTTTGCTAAGCTCTTGAAGGTGTGACAGCAGAGTGAAAAAGATGGTTATTAAGCTTCAAGCCGTTCTAGACCTCTGTACCGAGAAAAATGCCCTGACAAGAAGGAATGATATAAAGGAAGCAGTACTTATTTACTTTATTTACTGGTTTCACAGATTCACTGATGTTTCCTCACTATACATAGGAAAGAGTCATGACTTCTGTGTTAAAATATATTCAAAATGTAAGTGTTACATCTAAGGCAAAACCGCAGCCACTGATGTGACTCATGGTGAAGACCTTGGGGAAATTCATTGCTTGGCAGGTATAAGAACTTTTTACGAGAACTGAATGTTGCTAAATTAAAGTGCACTATGACACAATCATGGGATTTTTGAAGTGTGTAAAGAATTAAAATAAGCAAAGTCTTGTAGATCACTTATTATTTTTTTTAATAATTTCGCAAAGGCTTTATTCTTTGGATTATAATGACATTAATAAAATCTTTAGGTAAAGAATTTAACATAATGATCAATGCTGCTGGGACATTTTTATACAATTTTTTTATGATTATCATTCATGGAGACTATGATTCAAAAAGATCCTTGTCATCTTCTACTGCTAAGATTTTGATCAGCTAGTAAAAACCTTACCAATTTTTCGCCCAGAGCTTCTTATTAAAATTTTCACTTTTGAAATTTCAGAGGAGTCTGGATTCAATCTCAGCTTCCCATTTTCCTATTTTGAATAATTATACTGAAGACCTGAAATGCATGTAAAAGGCTATCTGTAAGTTAAGAATATGAGCTGCATGTAAACACTCAATTTCCAAAAAGTAAATGTAGTTCACCTAACAATTTTCAGATTTGTCTAATAATAAACAAAAATGGTCCTCCATTCTTACTTCCAAAATACACATTTTGGATGACAGACTGAATTCAGATGAACACAAGCAAGCTGCACCATTACGGAAGTAATCTCAGGAGAAGATCGCAATCTCATTTTAGCTGATAAGTTGAAGAGGTTCAGTGTTCTAGTCAGTCTTGGGATGGCACTAGACTTTAGGGAACAAACTGACCAGGTAGAGTGTGTTTCCCAAGGTGGGAAAAGACTCAGAAACCGTGTTCCTTGGTAGAGACTCCTAGCAGTGAGTCTGTGAGAGGAGAGATTTCAGAAAACTTCATAGCTTTCTTCAAGTAATATGGCTGTCGTGAGAAAGACTGCGGGCTTCGAGTTGTCGTGGCAGGTCAGAGCAACACCGGGAGACAAATTTTGACTTCTAAGGATCAGCAGTGGTCGGCAATGGCATGGACCATTTTATGAAGCAGGCAATTCCATAATTCCAACTGTTCTGGGAAACTGGACAACTATCTGGGTTGCAAGTTCAATTCCTTCAAAAGGTTCATTGTTCAATGCCTACTGCCTCTAACTTATTATAAAATTAGTCTTCTAAATTTTGGTGACTCATTTCTAGTCTCTGTCATCTTCTTAACAAAGATATTCTTTTTCCATTGCCATACTCTTGCAAACTGGCCAATTACTAACGGATTCAGTGGGTACAACAGAACTAATTCCCTGGGATTCACTATGCCAAGGCGCATACTCCTCAAGATTACCAGTGTCCAGTTACATTACAGAACACTCACTCCTTGAATGGGGATGATTCACAACTCATTAAATATATACTTCATTACTCTTCAAGACTTAGTTATTAAAAGTTTACTATTTCCCAGGTGCCAGGCTCAGTGGGCTGGTAAACAGGAGGAATAGCACCCTTGCACACTGGTAAAATAAACAAACTCTGAAGTGATTTATCTTGTTATCTAAGTAAACATTTAAATTTCTTTCTTTAGTTATAATTTTTTGCAGGTTTCTACTGAATGAGTGACTAAATTCTAGAAATGCCCACATTCTTGAATACTAAGTAGTTGCTACAATTGTAGCTAAACGAAGGAAAGATGATAAAAATCACAAATAAATTAGTTATTTTAATGTATATCAAGGATATAACTATGTAACTCTGTAAAGGCAGCACCATCCCTCTAGAGAGTAGATCCCCAAGCTCTATAAGCACATCAGAGAGGTGATAATCCTGTTTAAGTTTTTTTGGGGGGAGGGGGAACTAAATCTGTGTCTTTTATCATGGAGTAGTACTTCTCTTTATATCCCTGTGGTGTTCTGAGATGACTTGGAAATCTTGATTGCATGTGGTCCTGCCAGCCTGGTGCAACTAGGTACAAACAATAAGCCTAGTGGTTGGGTTATGTGTGTATCTTGCCATGGAATCATTCACTCTAAGACCTCTTGTTAACTCATGGCCCTTATGAATAGCGAGAGTCATTCCGAGCACATTGCTGAATTCACTTGTTGTGCCATGTTGCATCAGAAGCCAATTCTATGTGTTTCTGGATTCTGATGACCCCCCAGCGACCAGATTTTAGACATGCTGCAGTTATATCCCTATTAACTGAGCTGTTCTTTCTCAATATGTCCTGTTTATGTATTTTGGAATTCTATTTAGGTATTTCAATCTTTATGTGTTTGGTCTTTAAAGACTCTACCAAGCACACCAGTTGTGTCAGGGTTAGCAGCTCAGGACTTAGGCAGTCAGTGGTTTCTTTCTACCAGTTTTCAAATTAAGTCCCTTCCTAAAGCACTGGCCCACTCACACATATATTCCCACCTGTTCACACATTCCATATAAAACAAGTACCATGTCTGAGAGTGACTTCTGTCTGAGTTGGTCTGGATTCTCTTCTTTCAAGATCTAAAGATGCTTCTCAATGTGCCCGTGTTCTTATCCCTATTTGTACTGGGGGTAGTACTTCATTCAAGGCATTCTGTATTTATAAATGTTGGTAATCTTTGCACATACAAATATTCAGTAATGTAAATACTGTACACTAATAATTACCATAATTCTCTCAGGCATTTTGCTTCGCCAAAATGTGACATATGGACAGAAATGTTAGCATTACCTGAGAGCTTGTTAGACATGCGGAATATCAAGGCCCATTCCAGATCTTCTGTATCAGTCGAGGTCCGGTAATTACAGAAAAGACATGCCTGTCATTTTAACTTAATTTAATATTAGGAATTGACTATAATTAAAGTTGTTACATTTATATGAAAAAGGCAAAAAGATAACACAAAGATGTTATGTACATAACAGTGTGGAAGTATCTTTCACTCCTAGGGCTGATTGGAATTACTAAATATTGGGGGCATAGAGAGGCTCCATGAACCTAAAATCTAGACCAGTGGACAGGAGTGCTGGTCACCTGATGCTCTGACCCTGACCTTGAAAGAGAGACTCCATGGAGTTGTGATCAGGGTTGTTTTTGGTCTCATCATTGATTTGCTTACAGTTTGGGGTAAGTACCCGAACTTGAGCCACCACATGAATGAAGAAAATGTGATTTATTTGCTCTGTATTTCCGAAGCTGCGTGAAGATCATGAAGATCACTTGGGCTTTAAAGTTGTACAGGTTTCCTAGAGAAATAACACATGTATAAGAGTGAAGAATAGCTGTAAAGAAATTGTAGTTTTGAGCACAAATTCTGGGCTTTATGTATTAAGTTCAAAATAGTTACCCTAGGAAAGTATAATGTTTGACATTCCTAACTGGACCTGCTTCCTGGGATTAAGTTATAAGATCAGCATCAGTTTCAGAGGCAAATTTATCTGGATATTCTCAGTTGTAGCACATTGTCCTTTGATTAAAATTTACTTTAGAAATAGGCCCTTTCCATTATTTTATTAGTCTATTCCTTTATAAGGATAGAAACATTTAGATTTGATTCTTATAACTGCAGTGCTAAATTCGGGCCTGGCAGGTTGAAGATTGCCTCAATATTTGCTAGTAAGAGAATAAGTGAATGGCTAAATGAAAGAACATTTATGACTAATACAATTTAATTTGGGCCAAGGTATAAATAAAAAATTGTTATAAATATGGCTAGAAAGGGGGTAGAAAAGTATTTCCTAAATAGAAACTCCAAAAACTATATTAAGCAATAGAATAAGTGTAGCTTACAAAGGAAAAATAAAGTTTCAATCTTAAAAAACAGTTTCTGTTAGGTTTGTTTAAATCAGTTTTGTTTTAATAAATATATATAATAAATATAATATATATTATACATGAGTTATATATAGTATATACTATATATACAATATAGTATAGTATATAGTATACAATATATGTAATATATAGTATATATTTCCATAACTACAAGGAAAATGATGACTAAAGGTTATATTTATTACATCGGTATGCATATCTCTATCTGCGCTGTTTTATAAAATGGCTCAAATGCCGGGGAATCAACTCTGATACACTAAACCTTCAGTAGCACCCTTAGACTTTTTAGCATAAAGTGCTGGTTTCCATGTCAGTCCAGGATTGGTCACGTCGGTGACTCAGTTTGTGGTTTCAGCAGGTGAGCACTCTGTATAGCTGCAGAGAGCCACAAATGTCGTGCCGCTCCAGGATGCAGCAATGCTAGAGATCTTCGCAGTCAGGCTGGCCTGTTCAGAAGAGGTGGTATTTGGCCAGAAAGGGGCACACGCCTGGGAATAGTCTAGGTTGTAATAAAGGTGTCTCATTAGACTGAAATATTGATACGCTCCCCACAGAAGGTGCAGAGACTTGCAGCTGATCCATATGGCAAAGGCTGCAGAGTGTCTAGAAGTTCCAGAGACAGAGGGCCCTACCTGTGTAATGTCTGGTCCACATAAAGCTAACATGCCAGTGAGGTCATTTTGACAGGAAATGGTCAACAAAGGGCCTAAATATGCAGAGAAAATATAAAGATAAACATATATGGAAATGCAGGAATTATAATATAGAGATCCTTATGTGGCAATTTCAAAGATTTATTACATGTTATTGTCATTAAATAAAAATGCTCAGAGCCACTTGTCAGAAGACTCATGATAAATTATTTGACAAAACATTTCCCATTTTTATTAAATGTATAATATGGTGATAAGAAATGTAAAATTACTGTTAAAATCATTGTCCTCATGCCTTGGCTAGTATAGCTCAGTGGATTGAGTGTGGGCTGTGAACCAAAGGGTTGCCGATTCAATTCCAATCAGGGCACATGCCTGGATTGTGGGTCAGGTCCCCAGTAGGGGACGTGTGAAAGGCAACCACACATTGATGTTTCTCTCCCTCTCTTTCTCCCTCCCTTTTCCTCTTTCTAAAAATAAATAAATAAAATCTTTAAAAAAATCATTGTCTTTTTTATCACCATCTTTCGTGGAAAAAGGGCTTTCCCTAGGCTGACCTTAGGCAACATTCTGAAATAAGCTGACTCTTCCTTCTCCTTTCCCCTCCCCTCAAAGAGTAAATTCAATTATGTGAAATGAATTGTTAGGTAGAATTTAGAAAATGTAGAAGGAGGATGGGTGGGAAAGGGCCCATAATACTTAGAGAAAAAGCCAGTAAATAACTGTGGTTAACCTCCTTAACTTTGATTAACTTCCTCTAGTTACATACCTGTTTTACAAGGGGTCCATAGTATTCACAGACAAAGCCAATATATAACTTTTGTTAACTGCCTTAACCTTGATTAACTGTCTCTGGTCACATATCTACTTTATATCAGATGACCAGAGGTGCTCTGGAGTGAAAAATAATGACCTGGGGAAACAGACCCCCATACGTGCCTACGTTTAGGTGTTCACATCCTCCCAGGGGAAGGCAGACACCACCTTTTCCCGCCAACCAATAGGTAACTCCCTCACCTCTCCCCACAAATTCTGTAAGTCCTCAGGATGAAGGGACAGGGGGCCTATTCCTCTCTTTGCCCACGTCAGCTAGGCCTGTTCTCTTCCCTGCGAGTGTATTACTAGTGAAACTCTGCTTTCATTCTAACTGACTTGCTGATCTTCGATTCTTTACTGCATCAGCAAGAAGAACTGAGTTTCTGACAATAGAATGGTGATACAAAGACCGTTGTGAAAATCCTGCAAGTCAGGCACTTTGCTTTATGGGTAGTAACACCTTTAACACTACCCCAACCCGAGGGATATCCACTGTCTTTCCTGTGTCTTACAGATGCGTTTTGCAGACTGGGACAGAGCTCCCACGTCCTCAAATCCCCGAGACAGACAGACAGTGGAGAGTCAGACATGTGACTCCAGAGTCAACAAGCATAAGCACCAACATGTTAGCAAATGCCCATGCGTGAGGACATTTGCATTTTAAGATATTTAGTTCAAAGAAATCTACTCAATAGTCTAAGATTTCATTCACGACCTGAGAATGAACTGAGTGGGGAAGTGTTTTGACTGGGAGAAGCCTCCCTGATGTTCTCGGAGGAGAATCCCTTGGGGACTAACCCTCTCTGCCTGTCAGAGTCAGCCTAGCACAGAGCCATGGAAGGGGAAGCAGACAGCAAATGTGATATCTCATGACAGTGCAGCCTTCTTTTGTCGTGTGGGCTGTTAGTGTCTCTTCCACGTCCCTCAGTGTGTCCTTGACTCTGGATAGACATGTGATTCATGTGTCGTTCTCACAACTTCTTCCTCCGCCTCCCAGAAAGAGTTCGTTGCTCCCTGAGCCCCCAGGACATTTACTACGCGTTCTACTCAGCACTTTCCTGTGTTTCGTTGACGCCATTTGTTCAATGCATCCTTCGCATCAGATGTGAGCTCTGCAGTGCGGGGACCACACCCCTCTTCTCGGGTAACCAGCCCCTGACAGTCCCACAGGTGCCAAGTGCTGAGACTCGATGGAACTTTATGATTTTGGTATTTATCAACAAAATTTCATTCAAAATGTGCTGCTGATTTGAGTCACCAAATATTCTTGATTTCACAAGTGAAATAGAACACAGGAGAGAAGAGTATCAGAGATGGACTACGGCGATGTAGGCCGACCACGAGCTGCACAGCTGTTGGCTTTAGGAAACCAGAGGTAAGGCGAACACTGATGATGTAAGCTCTGACCTGCTTCCATCTGTGTAAGTCTGGGCTGGCTGCATCAGTAAGAGTCTCCTGAAGGCTATAGTTTTTATGTTTGTTATTGTCTTTTCGAGGCAGATTATTTATAAAACCCTTTAGAGAGTAGATTTCAAATGGAATGTTTGGACTTGACATTTTTTTCACCCTAAAATTATATAAAACCTGGTGAAAAATACCACTCTATTTTCTCCTACCTAGAGCACTCACCAATTTATAAATTTAGGCTTTGTGCTGCTTTGTGCTCTAATGGTCCATGATTCTGGTCCTTCACTTGTGGCATGTCACATATTTTTCTCTTTTAAGCACATACATGAGAGCATGTTATACTAAAATATTATCACTCATATGCCACCTAAATAGGTAATAATTGAAGTTAATATTTACTGAGGGATAACTATATCCTTAAGCCTAGCATTATATGTGGACTATCTTATTTTCACCTCACAAGAATTTCAAGGAACATGTATGAAGGACACATGGACAAAGCCAAAGGGGGTGGGTTCGAGAGTGGGAGGCAGGGATGGGTGGGGCTGGGGGGTGTGAGGTGAAAATGAAGACAATTGTACTTGAACAACAATAAAAAACTTTAGAAAGCATATACTATTATTATTATAGTTTTACAAATGGGAAAGCTGAGAGATGAAGTAACTTGCCTGAAGTCGCTCATCTAACAACTGGTGGAGCCAGTATTTATTCTTGGGCACTTTAAGCTCAAGTGAGTTACACCATGCCATCTTCTCACAGAAGGTAGAGGACAACCAGGAAGATTAACCTCACGTTCTTGGAAATCATTTGGCTGTAACTTTTACCCATAAAACCATCTGAATGCAGCTAAGGAAGCAGGACTTATGACACGGGCACGAGGCTGTGACATGGCCCTTCCTCTCCTCTGTTTATGTCATGGCAGCTTCGCGGCAGAAGTCAGCAACAAACCTTGAGGGGACACACGGTGTCCCACAGTCCTGACTCTCCTTTCATTTTCTATTTCCACTTATTTTTTAATTGTAAGCATTTATTTTTAAATAAAATTGTGTTTATTAAATGTGTAAAACATGATGATTTTAAATACATATGTATAGTTAAATGATGACTGCAGTCAAGCTAATTAACGTATTTCACATAGTTACTATTTTTATCTCTAAGGAACACACTTGAAATCTAGTCACCTAGAAAATTTCTAGTATTCAATACAATGTTACTAACTGTAGTTATCATACTGTACATTACTTCTCTAGATCTATTCATTCTACATGACAGTAACTTTGTACCCTTTGATCAGTATTTTCCTACCTCCCTGCCCCTGATAACCACCTTTCTACTCTCTGCTTCTAGGTATTCTACTTTTTATTCCACATATAATTGAGGTCATGTAGTATGTTTTTTCTTTCTGTATCTGGCTTATTTCATTTAGCATATTATCTTCCAGGTTTATACATGTTGTTGCAAATGGCAGGATCTTCTTTTTTAAGGTTTGATTATATATATATATATATATATATATATATATATATATATATATATATATATATCTGAATCTCCTTTTAAAGGTAATGTGTAATATGAGGGAGTTATACCTTAAGTGTAACTTTTATAAATGCAAAAGAAATGAAAATGTAACCCATCTCTCTGAGTGCTGATTGACCCAAGAGCTTTAACTATGAAGGAGAAACTGATTTGAAAAGAATGTTTCTTCATTCATGGAATTTAACTTACTCTAGGGAATTTGTGGAGTGCCAAACACCTCTGCATCCAGTGAAATACTGGGAATCACAGTCACAAAATACGAGAAACCCAAACGTCAGCATCCAATGAGAGCTCTCTGCTCAGATCGATGCTCACACCGAACACAACCTCAATCACAGCTCTGCCAGCCTCAGCCCCGTGGCTACCTGAGCTGCAGCCGAACAGTGTGTAGTACACCGGTGCATGGCACTCACCCAGGGGGAGCTAGTCTGCTTGGGGTTTGACCAGAGAGGAGCAGACAAGAGTATGTGCAGTATATCACATGCAGAAAGGCCATATTAGATCTGAGTAGCACCCACTTCACTTACATAAAGAAATCAAGACCCAGGGAGGACAAATGCCTCACTCAACGTTTCACACTCAGCAGGGTCAGAACTCCAAAGTTTACCCCGTTCCTATTTTACTGCCTCTGGATTTGTATCTTTGCTTAAGGTTAAAGAATGTGTCTGATTACTTTCAAAAGAGATTATATTTTTGTGAGAAATACAGATATTTTCCTCTTTCTATATGTTCTTTCTTACTAGGTTTCCTCCCCTTTTGGGTATGATTTTGCTGTGTTGTCCGAAGTGACTGGGGTTGCAGGGGTTGCTGGTTGTAAAGTGTGAATCTGAACAGGAAAGAGCAGTACTGAATTTGCATTGGACACGCAAACCCTAGTGATGTAATTGGGAGCCAAAAATGCATCGTATTGAAAAACCCATTGGGGATATGAAAAGGGAGGTCATATTTCCTGTCATTCTAGAATGGTCTTTGAAACAACACAATAAATGTATTGTTATGTCCACTTGTATCTCTTCTCTAACTTATTTTGAAAGAGATTCTTAGTTGATACATTTTAAAATCCACCAACCCACTGGTGAAAGCATCCAGTAGACAAAATTGAGCCTGCCAGCAGACATTAAGGAACATTTTGAGTGTTTTCTCAAAATCATAGGCCACACTTGTCACCTACCACCTGCACAGTAACATCAGTGAACATCGGCTAAGTGTGATACCAGAATGGTCAATGGATATCAGATTCGCAGTCAGAGAAAATCTGTGAAATGGAGCTCCCTGGACAGACACAAAAGCCAGCTGGCCTTGGCAGTAATATCAATAACAATGCTTTTAGCTGCGACTTGGCTCCAACAGTAAAGACATTTACTATATGACATTACTGTTGGAAGTTGGTTGACATCAGGGTTGATTGATTATTTTGTTCAGCAATCTCTCTACTATGCCAACGATAGTTTTGGCTTCCTCTTTGGGTTCATAGCTGGAGAAGTTTTCCATACCATGTCTAGACAGGACCTATAAGTGGAGGTTAAAAATAAATCCCTTTCTTACTCTCTTATTAAAGTAAACTGTTATATGAAATCTTGTATCATTAACTAATCCTCACTTTTTATTCTTGAACCCAGTTCTTATTAGGAGAATGGATTAATCTCATAGGACAAGATGTATATTGAAGGAGGGAATGGATCTATCTATTCACAATACTGACTCCTACAATATTTTGGATTCAAAGATCCATGGAGTCCACCTTAGGAAATTCCTTAGAGAGTCAGAAAGTGTGGACACATTCCATTCCTCCAGTCTCCTTAAGGGATACACAATACATATTTCCAACTTGTTGTTCTAATACAGTTATTACCTGTACAACATTAAAATATCTCCAAGGTGATTTTCTAGTACATTCCAAATACCTAAATCACCTAACTTGGCCCTGATAACCATCAGATAGTTAGAGAGTTTATTTGTCTTCTATGGCTGCTGTGACAATTTACCCCAAACTTAATGGCTCAAAACAGCATGCATTTATTATCTTACAGTCCTGGAGGTCAGAACTCTGGTGAAGGTTTCAAAGGGTTAAAATGAAGATATCAAAAAGGCTGGCCCCTTTCTCAAGGGTCTAGGGGGAAATATGTTTTCCTGCCTTTCCTGGTTTCTAGAGGCTGTCCTCATGGTCCACTTCCAGTCTTAGCACCAGTGGGTTGAGTTTTCACATTGCATTGCTCCAGTCCTACTTCCATCATCCCCTTCTTCCACTTTTAAGGACACTTGTGGACATTGTGCCCATCTGGATAATTCGAATGACTTCCCCATTTTAAGGTGGGCTGATTAGCAGCCTTAATTCCACTTGCACCCTTAATCCCCCCTTGCCAGACAACATAATATATTTTCAGGTTCCTAAGATTGGTAAATTGACATCTTTAGGGGGTTACTGGTCCATCTACCACAAATAAGTATAATATTACATTACCACTTCACTAATAAAGCAAAAAGAGCACAGAGAGTCTAAACATTTGTGCAAGGTCAGAAACTAATAATTGACAAAGTTAAGAATTTAACTTAGTCCCCAAACTCAGTGGATTATCTTAGAAGACAGATCAGTTTTTCCCAAAAAGCATTCTATAGAATGCTTTCTTTTCAGTGTTTAATGTGGCAAATTTACATCACATGTAAATATGAAACAGAATGTTCTGAAGCTATGGTGAGAAAATTGTCTTTTTGCTGCGTGCACAAATAGTAATTTGAGCACAGTTGCTCTGAAGGAATGGAGAATGAAGAACTGTCACTTTCACTTACCAAGTCCTTACCTCAGTTACCTCCCGGAGCACCAGTGTAACAGTGACCCACCCTCACTCCCACGATGTCCTTTTATCGTATCTCCTGTCACTGTCTTCATGGTGCCAAATGAATATGTGAAATAATTGCAGTGATATATTTGTTCAGCTGATAGGTACCTCCCTCTTCTCACCAACAGAGGAATGTAAGTTTCCTGAAAGCAGGGACCGCATCTCTCTTGATCACTATAACTAAGGTAGAACCTGGAATTTAGTAGAACACTGGGAAACAGCTGTTCAAAGATCGGCCATGACCCAAATTATTTGCACAGAAGAGGACAGACGGCAGTGAGGCAGGAGGCTATCTTTGATCAATTGTTTCTACATCATAGATGAGAACGTGCAACAGAGTTTACTGCGGTGTCTCCTTATGATTTGATGCTCAATTAATTTCATATTTTCCTCTTTTCTTATTAAAAATGAGACTGATTAACATGGTTTTATAGAATTGTTATTTTTTATTTTGATTTATCCTTGTATTGAACTCCCAGAATTAAAATTACTGAGTTAAAGGGGCAAGACATTTTAAAGTTCCTTTGTAAATATTGTCTAACTGTTTTCTAGAAAGGTTGTATCAAATTATATTCTTACCAGCGTGTGTAGAAGGATATCTGATTATTTCCTTGGAAACAAGTGTTGACTTCTAAAATTTACCAGTTTGAGAGGTCAAAACATGGAAATCTCATGGAAAAACATGGTGGGGAGTTTGTCCTTTTTAAAATTAATGAGCTATACAATTTTTATGCTTGTTATCTTTTGTAAGTCTATTTATAACTTCACATATCACAAATTATTTATTTTTATTTTTTTTATTGTTGTTCAAGTACAGTTGTCTCCATTTTCCCCCTCCCCCTCCTCGTCCCACCTGTCCCTGCCTGCCACCCTCAATCCTATCCCCTTTGGTTTTGCCCATGTGTCCTTTATTCAGGTTCCTTGACGATTCTTCCATTATTTCCCACCATTATCCTTCTGCCCCCCTCCCCTCTGGTCACTGTCAGTTTGTTCTTTATTTCCATGTCTCTGGTTATATTTTGCTTGCGTGTTTGTTTTGTTGACTAGGTTCCACTTACAGGTGAGATCACATGGCATTGGTCTTTCACTGCCTGGCTTATTTCACTTAGCATAATGCTCTCCAATTCCATTACAAATTATTTGTTGATGTGTTTGACTTATTTTGGGGGGTTCTTCCATTTTTAAAATAATTCACCGTGCTTTCAATAGATTAATTATGTCAAATCCCTATTACATTTGTGATATTTACTCACTTGTCATTTGTCTTTTGACTTTTTTGACATCCAGCAAGTTTTGTTTTTCCAGAACCCCACAAATATGTGGATTATACCCCTGAGTTTATGACACGTTGTGATCGTCAACCTGCACATGACCTTTTTTCCTTCCTTAATATGTATTCAGTGTATGTGCAGTTAGAAAACATAGTATGTTTTTTCTAATACTATTACTTTCATATTTAGAATTTTAAAATATCAAAATTTATTTATATATATATATAGTGTGATATAGAAGTTAAATTTTATCTTTCTTCAGATCATGAGCTAATTAACCTGATACTATTTGCTATATGGCCAATTTTTTCTGCTGATCTGTGATGCTGTCCCTACATTTTGGCCTTTCCGTTTTTCTGTGCAGGCCCATTTCTCGGCACAGGTGTTAACTAAAACTGCACTGTTTCAGCCGCTCTTACTTTATAATGTCGAGAAGCACAAGGACCTCTCTAGGCCTTAGCTGTTCATTTTCAAAATTGTCTTACATCTTCAAAGATCTTTATTTGTCCATATGTACTTTGGATCATTTTGTCAATTTCTCAAAAAATTTTATTGCTGGGCAATTGAACTGAATTTGTAAATTAATCAATGGAGGATTTACTCATCAGCAATTGTGCTTACAATGACCTATCCTGAGTGCAGATATAGATATTCAAAGATACTTTATAATTTTAATGAGTCTGATTTTATGCATGTAACTCATTCCATTTATAAAATGTTTTGTTAGGTTATAGAAGGGAGGGTTTCATTTTGTTTCTGTAATAAAGTTATTATTCTTCATCTACTTTTTTCTTTAATAATTTGTGATACCAATTTATTTCACTTTAACTTGTTGCAATACAAGAATTATTTTTCCTTTTGCCTAGTCTTCTGCAATGACTTGTCAACTACATCTTGTAATCATCATATATTTAATAGATAAAATCCTTGAAGGGCATGACCTCACTGATCATTTTGTTTCAA
>VMDR010018899.1:0-18779 GCA_007922815.1 Macrotus californicus
CATGTATCAGTTCTAGTAGTTTTTTCTGGTGGAATTTTTAGGGTTTTCCATAGACAGTATCATGTTTTTTGTGACTAATGACAGTCTTACTTCTTCCTTTCCAAATTGGATGCCTTTTATTTCTTCTTATCTCACTGATGTGGTTAGGACTTCCAGTACTATGTTGAATAAGAGTGGTGAAAGTGGACATCCCTGTCTTGTTCCCCATCTTAAGGGAAATGCTTGTAGTTTTTGCCCACTCAATATTGATGTTTGCTGTAGGTTTTTCATATATGGCATTTATTATGATGAAGTATGTTCCCTCTATTCTCGTTTTGCTGAGAGTTGTTATCATAAGTGGATACTGGATTTTATTAAATGCCTTTTTCTGCATTTATTGATATGATCATGTGATTTTTATCCTCCATTTTATTTGTGTGGTGTATCATGTTTATTGATTTGTGGATATTGTGCCAACCTTGCATCCCTGGAATAAATCCCACTTGATCATGGTGTATGATCTTGTTAATGTATTGGTGGAACTTATTTGCTAATATTTTGTTGAAGATTTTAGCATCTATGTTCAGGGATATTGGCCTATAGTTTTCTTTCTTTGTAGTGTCTCTATCTTGTTTTGAAATTAGGATAATGCTGGCCCTGAAAAATGAGCTAGGGAGTCTTTGAAATTTCTAAATTTTTTGGAATAGTTTGAGGAGGATAGGTATTCTTGGAATGTTTGATAAAATTCACCTGGGAAAATATCGGGGCTGGGACTTTTCTTTGTTGGGAGTTTTTTAAAATTATTTCTTCAATTTCACTACTTGGAATCTGTCTATTCAGATTTTCTGATTCTTCTTGGTTTAGTTTCAGAAGATTGTATATTTCTAGAAATTCATCCATTTCATCCAGGTTGTCCAGTTTGTTGGCATATAGTTGTTCATAATATTTTCTTAAAATTATTTGTATTTCTTTGATGTCAGTTGTTACTTTTCCTCTTTCATATCTGATTATATTTGGGTCTCCTCTCTTTTTTTTCTTAATGAGTCTGGTTAAAGGTTTGTCAATCTTGTTTTTTTTTAAAGAACACTTTCTTGGTTTTATTGATCTTTTATATATTTTTAAGACTCTATTTCATGTATTTCTGATCTGATCTTTATTCCTCCTATCCCCTTTGTGCTTTGTTTGTTGTTCTTTTTTATGTTTCTTTAAGTGTCAAGTTAGATTGTTTATTTGAAATTTGTCTTATTTGTTGAGATAGGCCTGCAATGCCATGCATTTCCTTCTTAGCACTGCTTTCACTGTGTGACGTAGTTTATGGGTTGTTGTGTTCTCACTTTCATTTTATCAAGATATCATTTGAGTTCTTCCTCGATCTCACTGTTAACTCACTTATTGTTTAGTGACATGTTATTTGGCCTCCATGTCTTTGTGTGTTTTCAGTTTTTTTTTCTGATTGATTTCTAGTTTCATATCATTATGGTCCGAGGAGATGCTTGATATGATTTTAACCTTCTTAAGTTTATTGATGCTTGTTTTGTGTCCTAACATGTCCTATGTATACTTGAAAAGAATATATATTCTGCTGCTTTGGGGTGAAATGCTTTGATGATATCAATTAAATCTATTTGATCTAGTGTGTCATTTAAGACTGCCATTTCCTTGTTGATTTTTTTGTCTAGAAGGTTTATCCATTGTTATTGATGGGGTGTCTAAATCCCGTACTATGACTGTATTGCTGTCAATCTTTCCATTTATGTTTATCAAAATTTGCTTTACACATTTAGGTGCTCCTATGTTGGGTGCATAAATGTTCACAAGGGTTATGTCCTCTTGTTGGATTGCTTCCTTTATCATTATGTAATGTTCTTTTTTGTCTCTTACTATACCCTTGCTTTCAAGTCTATTTTGAGAGATACAAGTATTCCTACACCAGCTTTATTTTTTCATTTCCATTTTCATGAAGAATCTTTTTCTATCCCTTTACTTATAATCTGTGTTTATCTTTTGTTCTGAGGTGAGTCTCTTGTAGACAGCATATATATGTCTTGTTTTCTTACCCATTCAGCTACCCTGTGTTTTGATTGGAGCATTTCAATCATTCACATTGAAGTCATTATTGTTAAGTACATGTTTATTGCCGTTTTATTCTTTTAACTATGTTCCCCTTTCTTCTACTTCTTCCTCTCCCCTTTGATCTCCTTCTCCACCTCCTCTTCTTCTTCTATGTATTTTTCCATGACCATATTTTCCTCTTATACCCCCTCCCCCCTTCAGTCACCACACTGTTGTCCATGCCATGAGCCCTTTTTCTTTTTGCTTGATTCTTCTACCTCCTCAGCTCTCCCACGGCTGTCAGCCTGCTCTCTATCTACGAGTCTGTCTCTACTTTACTTGTTAGTTCAGTTTGTTCATTAGAGGACACATACAAGTGAAATCATATGGTATTTGTCTTTCTCTGACTGGCTTATTTCACTTAGCATAATGTTCTCCAGATCTATCCATACTGTTGCAAAGGATAAAATTTTCTTCTTTTTTATGGCTGAGTAGTATTCCATTGTATAAATGTCCCATGGTTGTTTTATACACTCATCTACTGACAGACACGGGTTGCTTCCATATCTTGGTGATTGTAAATAACCCTGCAATGAACATATGGGTACTTATGTTCTTTCAAATTAGTGCTTTGTGTTTCTTTGGATATATTTCCAGTAGTGGGATCAATGAGGCAAAAGGCAGATCTATTTTTAATTTTTTGAGGTAACTCCATCCATACTGCTTTCCACAGTGGCTGGACCAATCTGCATTCCCACCAACAGTGGAAAATGGTTCCCCTACCTTGTCTTCCAAGTCACCAATTCAATTCTCTGCTTTATTCAACCTACTATTTAATTTTTCCAGTGTATTCATGATTTCTGATTGGTCATTTTTTATGGTTTCTATGTCCTTTTTCATGCTGTTGAGCATCCTTATAATATTACTTTGAACTCTATACCTGATAGATTGCTTGCTTCCATTTCATTTAGCTTTTTCTGGAGATTCTTCCTGTTCTTTCATTTGGGGATTATTTCTTTGTTTTTCATTCTTGCTACCTCTTTCTGTTTCTTTCTATGTATTAGATCAATCTCCTATGGCTTTTTGTATTCATGGGTGACTTTATGTAGTAGGTGTCCTGAGAGGGTCCAGTGGTACAGTCTCCTTAATCATCTTAGCTGGGTGCTCCTGGAATGTCCCTTGTGTGGGTTATGTGGGCCTTCCTGTTATAACTGAGCCTTCATTGATATTGGCCTGTTCTTGCATGGGATCAATCCTCAGGCTGGCTGACTCTGAGGCTCAACCCTGACCAAGGTGTGCAAGTTGCTGTGCAGGTACTGACCACATGAAGCAGAAATCACCTCAACAGGGTTTGGTGCCTGCCGTGATCTCCCTTTGAATATACTGGTTGTGCAGGTTATTGGACCCTGCTCTGATGTTGTCTGAAACTGGCCACTGGGTGTGTTGGTTCTGTGGTCTCTTGGGGGCTACTCTGGTGCACCCCATGTAAGATGTTGCATGTGACTGGCCTTTGGCAACCTTTTGGAGTTACAAGTGATCCACAATTTGTGGCTGCTCTGTTGGGCCTGGGTGTGTGCAGGAGGAACCAACCTGTACACCAAGGTGGCTTTTACCAGAGCTGGACCCAAGGGCAGGTCAGGAAAAGTCCCAAGATACACTGATGAGGTTCACCTCCACCTGCTTCTGCCTACTTCTGTCTGCTGGCTGCCTCTTAGGCTCAGTCACTGAAAGAGCTTCTGGCTGTACTCAGCAGGGCTTAAGCTCCATATGGCATGGCAAGAAGGAGTCCAAGGGTGGGGCTATTGCTTTCCCCCAGGCTGATGTCACACTGAGGAGAGTGCTCTACTCAAGAATGATGGTGTCTGTGGTATGAAAGAATGACTTAGCATAGGAATACTGGTGGCTGTCTCTTCAGCTCATTCTCCAGAGCCACAAACCCCAGACTCTCCTCACATGATTCTAGTCTCCTCTGGCCTCCCACTGCAGGAACCTAGCATGAATGGCTGTGAACAAAATTTTGTGCAATCACAAAATTTTTTGGATTCACAATTTTGTGAAAATGTTCAAAGAAAATGGAGGTCAGGGCCTAGAGTCAGGAAGAATCTACCTGAGTTCAGTCCAGCAGAGGAAGTGCTAAAGACATATTGGTCCATGGACCTGGATGTTGGGGGTGAGGCTGAGGGAAGAAAAGAGTTTTGGGTGAGTCTTTGGTCCTGGGAGGATATTGATGTCATTTACTGCTACCAAGAGCAGAGGAAGAATAGAAGGCTGGCCAAAAGGACAAGTTAAGTTTTGGAGAAACTCAGTTTGTGGTGCTTGCAAGATACCCAGGTTGAATTGACTGTATGGGTCTGTGACCCAGGAGAGGTGTAGGTTGGAAGGCAGGTTGGGAGTGATGGACATATAGAGCTAGTCTTAGCTCATCTATTGTACCACTTATGTTTAGGTGAAACTAACATTGTACTTCCCCACCCCCAGTTGAGAGAGAATCAATACAGATTAAAAGGAATTTTAAGAAACAGTTAGATGCATCCAGCAAGTGCCCAGTACTTTTGGTTAGTTCTGTTGTTATGATTATAAGACCCTAATGTAAGTCAGAATAGGAAAATCAAATGGTTACCTGGTAAGAGTTAATTATAAAACTTTAATTTTCATTATATTCTAGTGTCTGTGATGTCTCAGAGACAAGTAGTTACTTACCAAAAATGCTAACAAATATTAGTACTAACAAACAAATAAACAAACAAGCAGGAACAGAGTTCTCCACAGTTCACTTTCTGAATTTTTGCAAGATAATATTGCAGTTAATAGAGGATTTGGAATCTTCCTGAAAAAGCAAGAGAAAAGAAAAACCCCAAATAAAACTGAAGCTAAAAGCCATTTGTAATGATGAAAAATTGAAAATCACACCAGTTGGTCTGTTCTCTTTGACTCAGTTCCTACCTACTTTTCCTAGGGCTTCAAGGTCTGTTTCTTTTCTGGAAAAAATTTAAAGTTGCAGATGGAGATAAGGATTCAAGCCTTAATGACGTATTCACCTGTGTGTTCACAGCACTTCAGATGTATTTGGGAAACTTGGAGCAATGACTTACCTGTAGGAATTTCTTGAAAGATGGGGACCATAGATATTTTTGTGTTATGACTGGACCACAGCAGCAAATAATTGAGTTTAGCTCTGTCGGCTGCCAATATTTTTTGTCCAGTGGTTTCTGACATATAAGTGGTGAGGAATGGAAGTGAGTGAACCCTCAAACTTTAAGTTGTCCTTGACTTCGGGGGCCACTGACAAGGACTTTTCTTAGTACTTGAAGTTTGGCATTGGAGTTTGTTTACAGCTAATGAAATTTTCCTGTTATTAAGACGGACATTTAGATTGGTGTTCCAAGAATCCTTGAGGGCTGTTCACATGCATTCTGAAGAGCCCTTTGAACATCAAATGGCTCTCACAAAAGAAGGCTTTTTATCAACTGAATGTGAAGGGCAACATGATTCAAAGAAAAAAATCCCCCCATAGGCTTTTTCTGAGGTAACCTCGGAAAGAGAGTGCTGGGTTAGAAAATTGCTTTTACTTAAGCTTATTATTGGACAAAGACTGTAGGCTTCCTATCTTCTGTTCCGAATATACAGAGGTCCTTGAAAAAGGTAGTTTTACTTACCCTGAAAAATTCTTAATGTCTTTCAGATTTTTGGTGTATTTTAGTGGTTGTGCTCTTTCTGAAACAAGTGGTTATTGGAGTTTGTTTTCTTTAGATTAGTGAACAAACAAAAACAAAGAGGAAGACTTCCTCACAGGCCATTTCCTGAACTTTTTGCAAGGCAATCCTGAATTAGTTGGAAATATCATATCTCCTGGAAAAGTAAAAAATGGAAAAAAACAAAAATAAAGTCCCAAAGAACCCCCCCAAAAATTTCTGCTGTGTTGAAGATCATTTTCAGCAGGAGAGGAGTAGCAGCTGAGCTTAACTGAGAGTGGGTCCTTGATGCTGGGGACTGTTGGAAGGAAGCTGTCAGATATCAACATGATGTAGTTTCCTTTGTAGACAAAACAAGACATTTAAAAATAAATAACAATCAATATTAAGATTCTATAATGCAAGTTGACACATGCATGCACAAACCTCACAAATAGGTTAGTTTGCCTTCCTCCCCGCTGCCCCTCAAGTGATGATGGGAACCAGCATGATACAGAGAGTGGGGAGGAGAGTAGGAGAAAGAAGAGGTCAGAGGGAGAAGGGAAGGGGAGGAGAGAGAGGAAATGAAGACATGTTGCTCTCTAATCACCCTAGGTGCTCCTGATGTAGCTGTGGTGGGTGAAGAAAATCATAGTCGAACATCAGCTGCTTTTGGAAGATTGAGTCTGTTTTAAAACAATTGACTCAAGGGATATACATATTTTAAAAATTACGTTATTGTTGTTCAACTACAGTTGTCTGCATTTTCCTCCCACCACTCCCCCCCCACCCCAGCCAATCCCACCCTCCTCCCCCGCTCCTACCCTCCCCCTTGGTTATGTCCATGTGTCCTTTATAGTGTTATCTGGAAACCCTTCCCTGCACTGTTCCCTCCCTCTTCCCCTCTGGCTATTGTTAGATTGTTCTTAATTTCAATGTCCCTGGTTATATTTTGTTTGCTTTTTTCTTTTGGTCATTATGTTCCAGTTAAAGGTGAGATCATATGGTATTTGTCCCTCACCTCCTGGCTTATTTCACTTAGCATAATGCTCTCCAGTTCCATCCATGCTGTTGCAAAGGGTAGTAGCTCCCTTTCTCTCTGCTGCGTAGAATTTCAAGGAATATGGTTGAACTAAAGTGCCTGAGACTGACTTGGAGCTTCAAGAGTTGTTTTAAAACAAAATGATGAGCTTATTTCTACCATCACACAGAGCAGAAGTCCTGTCAACTGAGGTCTGAGTAAAATTGTTCAAAAAGGGAAAGCATTTTCAGGCAGTCTTTCCCTCCTGCTCATGGCTGACCCCCGCTGATTTTTAGTTCAGTATCATCTTGTTATTAGACTCCAAAATCTGCCCTCAAGGGAAATTTTAATGTGTGGATTTTCAAGATACACCTTACTGTGAATGGCTGGGTTAATCTCCTGAGTGGTGAGAGCCAGTTCTTGGTCCCTTGGGTTTCTAAATACCAGTAATCTGTCTTCCTCTTTAAAAAAAGATTGACTATGTAATTTTGAAAGTTACTACAAATGGTCATTTGTACAGAATGTATTTCTAAGGGATTTTTTTTTCTATCCTCAAATCATTCTGTATTTTCTGATCTGTGTCCTAAAAAAAGAGGGTAGACAAATTAGAGTATGGCTAAACAAAAATTGAGTGGAGAAATGGAGATTCTCTGGCCAAACAAAGCCGCCTGTTTTGTGTGTGTGCATTTTTAAAATGCAGAACAGTTCAGAGCCTTGTCTTTTGGTAAGCATTGGACTCTTTCCTCCCCCCATTTATTTATTTCCGGAAGTTTATATATTTTATTGTTGTTCTACTACAGTGGTCCTGATTTTTCTCCCTTTGCCCTCCTTGCACTGTCCACACCCCGCTCCCACAGTCCGACTCCATGCTTTTGTCCATGTCCATGGGTCATTCACAAGCATTGGACTCTTGAGTGAAGCAATGCTTTTCAAATCGATTTCACCATGGAATGTCCAAGGAACTTAGTTTGGGAAACGGTATTCTGGAAAAATAGATCTATTTTTAATGGATATATATTTTTATAGTTTTTAACAGAAGGACTACTATAACACAATTCCTATAACCTTAGCTTGTTTATATTTGTAATGTTGCCATTGTTTTGAATAAAAGTAAAGACTGTAAAAATGTCACAGAAGATTTTTTGCTCTAGATAGCACCCTATGCCAGAAAGAAAACACACTAATTTTCTAACACTATGTCCATGTTGTGCTTCATGTTGCCACTAGGAAGGTTGATTTATACTTTGTCTTTATTTCTAACCTAAATTCTTAAGTTCTAACTTTCCTCTAATTCTGTTTTCAGTAACAATGATAACCGTTGAACTCTCAAAAATATAAAAAATGTATTTTTTATTAAAATGATTTTTTGTTGTAGAAAATATAGAAAAGGCATAAAAAACAAAATGCAAGACATAAAAATCACCTGAAACCCTGACACCCGGAAATAACCACTGTAGACATTCTGAGTAAATTAGAGCCATTAACAGTAGTTTGCAGGTGCGTCTTATTTGGTTGTGAAATATTTACATTTTTATTGGAGTGCCAACATGTACAATTTAGGTGATTTTTCACAAACACATATTTCTATCTTCTTCTGAAATGCCGAAGATTGACATTATGTCAGGGCTCAGAGCTGAGTAATAACTGCTCTCTTTAGGAAAGAACCCCTTTCGAGTTTATCTGCCTGTACTCTGGGATATTTGGGTTTGAAACCCCAGTTAGAAGTCCTCCTGGTCTTTCCCTTCTTGGATAATATTTAATTTTAAAAAGGGAGTTATCTTTTCATATTCATGTATAAGCGTTGTCCTCTTAATATTTTGGTAACATTTCCCATGCCATTAGATGTTCTATATCATTGCTTTTGTCTGCATGATATTCTATTACATGGATATGCCATACTCTATATAACCAACCCTTACTCTCTTGGGCTTTACGTGAATCTTTGTTTAATCTATTAAATATACAACACAGAGGGATAAGCATCCTTGTAGCAAAATCTGTGCACATTTCCATGATTGTTTAGGTCAAAGTTCTTGCAATTGCTGAGTCAAAGGATTTTTGAGACTCATTGCTACATATACTCAACTGTACTTTTGCACAGTTGACAACAATGTAATCACTTCAGAGCCCTTAATAGGTTAATGTGTCTTGCTAGGAATGTGGCTGTGGGCAGCATTGCCGACACTCTAACCCAGGACCTTTTCTCAGATACCTCCTAATAGCTCATGAAACAGTAATATTCTGTGGAGAGATTCTTAGAAACTTCAAGCTGAACCAACGGTTGTGAGGAAGTGCCAAAGGTGGAAGGGCATTCAAAGAAGTTGTCTTTACTTCACAATTCTGCTTAGCTGTTAACGAGGATCAATGCTTAACTGTACTATATTATGAATTCCTAGCCAAAGAACAGCGTCGAAAAGCCTGCAAGCTTCTCAGGGCAGGGACTGTTCTTGCCCGTCCTCACTCTTACTGGTGCCCGCCTTCTATCTTCTTTCTTTCTTTCTTCTTTACCAGTGCTGCCCTCACCACCCCCGACTATTTTTCTGCTTATGTATGAAGAAAATAGTAGCCACCTGAAATTCTTGTTAGAACACAAACAAACACACTGACAGAGACTCACTGTAGAATTTTGGGGAAACAGCATTTTTGCAGTGTGGAGCCATGAGCAGTTTAATGTCTAGAGTGTTGTGGGTGAGGTTGGAGAGGAAGGCAGGAGTCCATCGCCTGAGAAGCCTTGTGGAGAGCAGATCAGAGGAGGGTAAGCCTGAAGAAGAGGTCAGTGTAGAGGTTGTTTGAATGGTTCTGGTGAAAGATAGTGTGAGTCTTAGTGGCGGTGGGGATGGAGAAGGACCACGGTTGCTGGTGTTAATTACTGACTAGGAAGAGAAGTGCTGCAGGCAGATCCTCAGGTGGGGGCCCTGGGGTGAATTGCAAGCAAGGTGGGGGTAGTTCTAGCCTTCAACACAGGGGAAGGGAACACTTCTGTAGGGGGGTCTGGGGTTTTAAAGTTTTACAGTGCATCAGCCTAGATGTCTACATCTCGATACTTAGGAATCTACCCAGCCAGATCTCTGACCTGGGCCCAGAGGCTTGTCATGGTTGAGAATTCAACCTTTTGTTGAGCACTGCCCTCCTTGTAATTAGCTCCCAGAGACTAATTCTTAGCTTTTTTCTATCTTTTGGCTGTAGGAGATGTTTTTATATGTTACCAACTAAAACCTTTGCTTTTCATAATGTACCTTGAGTTAGTGATTACTCACCCTCAGCTTTTCGTTGTCTTCCTTTAATGCACTGATAAGACTCAGCAATAACCATCCAATTCCATTGCTCTTCTAATCGCTACTTCTCAAGCTTGAGATAATATAGCTGTTAGTATATTCCTTTATGCCAGTATCCCATCCTGCTTCACTACCAGTGAAGATTTTAACAACTGTACTCCTAGCAAATGCCAGCGGCTACCACCACTGATGGGGTCCTTATTCCCAGTCAGCTAGCAGGTAGACAAGCTTCAAAATCCCATTTTAGGTTTTGCTTCTCAGTTGCTCCTGCTACCAAGCATCTTAGATCAGATTTCCTGAGATTGAATCTAAGACAGAGATTTATATGCATGAAGTTCACTGGGGTGTGGTCTTGGGACCAACACTTGTGAGGAAGTAGAAGAACCAGGTTTGGGCAGCAGGAGAGGATGAGCTACAAGACAGTCACAGGAGCGGCCTTGGCCAACCCTGTGGGCACTCTGGTATGGGATGGCTCTTCAAAGTAGCTCCAGATTAAAACAAGGGTGCCAGGCCATTGCACCCCTGCATCAACCAATCAATGGATGGGGGCCATTTTCAAGGAGAGGGTATAACTGTGGACAGGGCAGTTTCTTTGGGCCAAGGGCAATCTTCGGGGAGGAAGTCAGCTATGAGCCACCAGCAGCCATCACTCCTGGTAGTTGAGTGAATTGCTATCTTAATCTTGACCAGGGAATGGGCAAAACACCACGGCATCCACTACAGTGTGGTCTGAGATTGCTACTTGGTGTTTAATAAACATCACAGGCTTAGTATGGCTAAAGCACAACATCATGCTTTCTTTTCTCTCTGAGCCTTTTCTTTGTAAATGCTATTATAATGAATCTTTGAGGTTTAAACCATAGCTTTTGGTTTCTTTCTTTCCTGCCTCAACACTCATTTGTATGCCAGCAAATCCTCCCAGCAGTAACTCCAAAATTATATTTTGAGTTCATTTACCTCTCTACATCTTTACTGCTGCTATCCTAGTAAAGCCATTATCATCTCTTGCCCATTCTACTGCTACTGCCTTCTAATTAAAGTCCTTGCCCTCTTGGCCTCTATAATTTAATTTTCACATGGCAGAACAGTGATTTCATTATTATTATTATTATTAAACTATAGTTGTCTGCATTTTTCCCCCACCCCAGCCACCCCTACCTCACACCATTGATCCTTTCTCCCTTTGGCTTTGTCCATGGGTCCTTTATACATGTTCCTGACAACCCTTCCCCTTTTCTCCCCATTCTCCCCTCCCACCTCCCCTCTGGTTACTGTCAGTTTGTTCTTAATTTCAATGTCTCTGGTTATGTTTTGTTTTGCTTGTTTGCTGGCTCCTCCCCATCCAGATTGCAGTTTACTTCCTCAGTGAGGTCGTCCCTGCCCTACTCCAGTCTCAAGGAGCACCAGCCCTCCAACTCCTGCCCAGGCACTCTACCAAGATATATGTAGGGTATATGTACTTAAAAGAAGCATGAAGAATGTTGTGAAAATATCATATTGATTGACTACTTCTTAATAATCTGTCTTTCTCCACTAGGATGTACATGTCATGAGAGTGGGTGTTGTTTGCCTTATTCAATGCTGTTGTCTCTAGCATTTAGTCTAAGGCCTGACAAATAGTAGTTGCTAATAAATATTTGTTGAAAAAATGCCACTAATCACTTGCTATTCTCTTAGCATCTCCGAGCTTCACAGTTTTTTCATTTTAAATAGAGGTCATAAGTAATAGCATTTAGGTGCATCACATGGTGTTTTGAAAATCAAACGAGATAATGTGTGTGGAGGAACATGAGAATGAAGAAAGCACTGGTCAGTGCAAGCTCTGAGATGGTTCAGGGATGCCTGCCTTTCTTCATTTCTGAGTGTCTGTGCTGTAGGTATTGCAAAAATTTCCCTCTGTCATTAGACTCCTGTATATGCAGAAGAGAGTTTTGAACTTAGGAACCTGGGAAAGTAAAATCAAGTGTCTTGATTGCAGTTTTTATTGTAAAGGCACCTGGGAACACTCTGGTTGATCTGTTTGAATGTGGTATTGGTCCAAGGACTGCAGAGTGAATGAGTTTGAATTAGTGTGGCAAGGATAAAGTCAACATACAGACAGAGTAAACTGAGAAAGGTGTGATTATGTGAGAAAAGTGAATGGGGATCTAAAAATCAGAGTAATCATGGTAATAGTCATAAATTGGGCTTCATCAAAAGAAGAGGAAAACACAGGAGGAGGCATTAGGAAAAGATATCACTGAGTTGGTAGAAACAAGTACATAAAGATATTCCTGGCTGCTTGTAGAGGTGACAATAGGGGAAAATTAAAAAAACTAGGGAGTTTCTTTCTGGATGATTAAAAATGGAAGTAGACTGGGCAACATCCCTTGCTCCATTATTTCTAACAAAATGTAAAAGCTTAATAAGGAGAGCAAAAATGAATTTTTAGCCAGATATGAACTGATGGAAACTACAAGATGGAAGAATTAAACATAAAAAAGAGTTCTATTCTGATAATAGTCCTCACTTATTGGAGAGGTGATACATTACAGTG
Organism: Macrotus californicus; assembly: GCA_007922815.1. Taxonomy (NCBI): domain Eukaryota; kingdom Metazoa; phylum Chordata; class Mammalia; order Chiroptera; family Phyllostomidae; genus Macrotus; species Macrotus californicus. The sequence goes on from VMDR010018899.1 coordinate 12,535, forward strand.
GAAAAGGGACTAGGAATCAGAAGAACAGTATTTGAGTAATGATCAGTTCACTCAGTAAATAATATTGATTAGTTATCTTCTATGTCCAGACATTGCTGGGTGCTGAGAATACAACATGATCACTACCATTAAAGAGTAACTCTGGAGTGCGCAAATTGATGAACTCTAATAGATAGGGGTGCTAATGCTGCAATAAGGGAGAGTAAGGTGATTTGAGAACACATAGAATCTGCCTCTGTGTGTGTGTGTGTGTGTGTATGTGTGTGTGTGTGTGTGTGTGTGTGTGTGTTGAGAGGGTGCCCTGGAGAAAGTAGTGTCTAAGCTGAAACAGCAAACACGCCATACTGGTTTGTGACAGCCTTTGTGCCACCTATTCCTTCTCCTTGGACAGCCGTCCCCCTGACCTCTGCAATGCTGACTCCTCAGTGTTCAGCTTAAAGATCACTTCCTCAGAGAGGCCTTCCCTGACTAGCAGATCTATGGAGGTCTCATAAATACTCTCTACCATGCATTCTTTTATTTTCTAAAAAAGATCTTACTTATTTATTTTTAGAGAGAGGAGAAGGAGAAAGAGAGGGAGAGAAACATCCATGTGTGGCTGCCTCTTGCGCGCCGCCCCCAGTGGGGACTTGGCCCACACCCCAGGCATGTGTCCTAACTGGAAATTGAACCAACAACCCTTTGGTGTGCAGGCCGACACTCAATCCACTGAGCCACAACAGGCAAGGCTCACTCTTTTAGTTTTTCAGAGCATTTATCATTTTATGGTGTTTTCTGGCATTTAATTGCTTGTCTTCCTATTTAGAGTACTTGCTCCACGAAAGCCTGAACCTTGCGTCCCTTGTTTGCCACTGTACCCTCAGGGCTTAACCAGAGCCTGGCTCAGGAAAGGTACTCAACAAATGTTTGTTGAATAAGCAAATAAATAAATAATTGATAATAGCAGTTAGAAGAGGGAAAGGGGAACCAAAGAGAGAGATTCTGCTAGAGGACCCAGAGTTGGGAGTTCTATTTGCTTCCTAAGTCCCCACCAGGGTCGGTTGGAGAAATGGGCTCATTTCTTCTTAGGGGGCCCTTCTTTGCCTGTGTAAGGGATTGGCTCTTCCACACTGATGGACTTTTATTTCAGTCTGATCCTATTCTGCATATTTCAGAAATCTCGTTTTAACTGTATGTTGGCCCCCTTCCCTGTATTTCAGCTCTGCTACAGGGTCTTGAATTTTAGATTTCCTTGGCCCTTTCAATGGAATTTAGGGAATAAAAGGTCAACTAGTGAGCTCAAGACACCATCTTAAACCTAAAAATCTGGAGGGAAATTTTATTCTTGGGTGGATTTGAATCCAGGTTACTTTCCCCCATACACCTTGTGGTATGTGTTCAGAAAAGGAAACGTACTTAGAACCACCCTGAGAAATGTAGAACTGAGAAGAAAAATTGCTGTAAAAGCTGTTCCTATGTATCTCACACAAAATCAAATGTGTTGGATTAAACTCATTAGGATTCCTTTTTGTGACTGTGGGTATCAAGTCCAAAAAGCATGTTCCAATAAGATCCATTAACACTGCTGCATCATGGAGCTGGCCTGATAGTGATGTAGTATTAAGCTCTCCTTCAGACTTCATGATCCCTGAGGGGTTTATAGTTCAAAATACTAGGAATCAAAGGAAAATAGGGTAAAGGAGAAACTGTTGATAGGAGAATCTCATGGGGCAGCTGTACCTCAGTGGGCTCACCAAGGCTTCGAATTAAATTTTCAGGTTCAGAAAGTGATTTTATTACTCTTTTCTTGGGTGATATCTTTGTGAATGTGCTATTTTACATTGTTCTACCCAGCATAGTCTCTTCTGGAAAGAAGGTTCACTTAGAAGACTACATGCTTAATAGACACAGGAGTAAAACAGAATGTAAGTTTAATTTTAAAATACATTTATATGGAAGAATGAATAAAAGCCCAAGAACAGCTAAGTCAACTTTGAAAAGACAAGCAAAGTTGGAGGGAGGTTCACTCCTTTAGAAGTTAAAGCATATTACAATGCTATAATAATAAAAACAGTAAGGTTCTGCTGAAGGTGGCACCAGAAATAAATGGGGAAAGAAAGATGGGAAGAAGCCTGAAGTTCTTCCTTCCTCTTTCCTTCCTTCACTCTCCTTTCTTCCTTCTGTCCACTTTCTATTTAAATTGCTTTACTTTGATGTCTTCACTCTTCCCTCTCATGCAGTGAGAAATGTGGATCTTTGCTTGGGAGGAGGAGCCTTCCTCTATTTTTCTACCTTAGGAGGCGAGTGGAAATGAAGCAAAGGAGGCCATGTTTAGATGACAGGGACTCCTTTTGATCTAATCTAGACTTATAGGAGACTAGGGAGGGATTTATGGTTAAAGCCCTAATTAGTATACATCAAATGTAAGCAAGCCTCTTTGGTGAGCCTATACCCTTTTTGAGGCATTTCAACTTAAAAACCCAAATCCAGTACTCAAAGCGTCAGGCAGTAAGGAGGTTTACTAAAGACATTAAGAGGAGACAGGGAAGAGAATTCACAGGGCTTTAAAATTCCCCATTAGACATCTCTTTTCTCAATTCTGCCTTGTCTAACTGCTTTTCTTATTCCCACTCCACCTCCAGAATCTTTCCATTACCCTCACTACTTTGGATCCCCCTTTCAGCTTGCACACTGTTCTCAGAAAATCCAAAGAAAGCTTCCTCCTTGGAAGGCAGATGGGAATTGTCTATAGCTAGTAATTTATTTTCCCTTTGACTAGAATTTATTCTGTGGGTATAGTATTCTTTCTTGTTTTAGGGAAACTATAGGTGGTTCATCCCAGATTTACAGTCCTTGGGTCCTGGCTAGCACTTCTTGAGAAGCACAGCTACAATTAATTTTGGTTATAAAGAGTGGTGTTTGTCCCTTCCTAGCTTTGGGGGTATGATTCCTATTTTGGGCTTTTATCTTACCCTGCACATTCATCATGGACTATTTCTGGTGCTAATTATCCTCAGTAGTAGGTCTTCTGTCACTTCTGAGAGAATGGGCTTATTGTTTGAAATCTGAGTATAAGAATAGACTAGGATAATGACTTTGTCTTGCTTCATGAACTTTTAAATATTCATTTTGTATTTGTTTGATGGAGATGGCAGGTACTCTCCCTTTTGTGTGCTTAAGATAGAAAATAAAGTTTCAGCAGAGAACAGAAAAAACCCTTTATTTGGAAAGTAAAAAAATGAGTGAAGAGTTTTAGATTCCAAGTCTTATTAACTGACAAGAAATGTTTATTTCTTTTATGTACATCAAATGTATATTTTCCTACATGAGAAGTCCCCACTCTAGCCCTGTTCTTGCTTGTTTGATGGTCACTGACATGGGAGTCATTGTCAATACACCAGTGTTTGAAAATAATCTGTGGGTCTGGAAATGGGAGTAAGGTAAAGAAGCAGCTGTGAAAGTCAGGAACAGCTGAGGGGATGTGACCACTTCTTCCCCAACCCAGGCTAGCACTCAGGTAGAACTGTTATATTTCCTGTTGCTCCCCCAGCCCTACTATTTCATCTTGTGATTCATTTGGGTAAATAAATACCTGTTAAAACACATTCAATTATTTGCAGAAAGTGTAAGTAATGTTTTCAGTGGTAGAATTAATCTCTTCTTCCTCTATTCTTCTGTATTAGTTACCTCTTGCTTTATAACCAACCCCCACCCCAAATTTAGTGGTTAAAAAAACAGTCATTTTATTTGCTTATGATTCTGTGTCAGCAATTTGGGCGGGTAGCAGAAGAGAGACTTTTGCTAGTCTCTCTTGGGCTTAGCATTATCTTGGCTGTTATCTGAGGGGACTTCAGTTGGAATGGCTCATCTCTGTTGTACATGGACCTATCTTCCACAAGGCTAGCCTAAACTTCCTTCCCTGGTAGTACTGACTTATGAAAGCCAGAGTGGATCTGCAAGGCTTCTTGACACAGTGGCTCAGATATTATACAATGCCATTTCTGTTGCATCCTATTGGTCAAAGTAAGTCACAAGTCAGAGGAAATTCAAAGAGTGGAATAATAGACTCCATTTATTAATGAGAGGACCTACAAGGTCTCATTGCAAAGGAGACATGCCTTGAGGGACAGGATGAATTGTTGCAGCCATCTTTGCAAATAGTCTACCATAGCTTGTCTGGCACATGCATGTCTTTGCTTTGAGAGTGGGAACTTTTAACCATCTTGCACCACAAGAACTAGGACTTTTCACAAATCAGGTGTTTAATAATCATTGATTGAACTGAATTCACGTGGGGAGGAAAGCCAAAATCTGGTGTCTGGACATTAGCCCGAATCAGGGGACTTGAGGTGGGTTCAAAGGCTGGAAGCTTAAATCTTATTGGGGCAACTGCTGAAACAACAATTTCTGGGTGTCTATAGAAGGCAGGGAGGATGAGGCAGGAGTACTGGGAACCAGGAAATGGGTAGGAGTGGAGTTCAGTGAAGAAGCCTAAGAAGAGATTTCAGGATCTGGGATAGGTGGTTTTACCCAGTATAATGTCATCTGGGTGTGCCTATGGAGCTCTGGACCAGGAGTCCCAGGGGTCCTCATCTGTGGAAGTAGGATGGACAGGTAAAGCCTGGCTATGTTTGCTCTTCCCCAGAATGGGGCAGGGCCCTGTTGACTATTGCAGGAGAAGCTAGGTCCTTTAAAGAGCCCGTACAGTTCTGCCACTCAGCTTTGTACATTCCTCTGTTCTTAACCTCACTTTCACAGTTTACCAGACCTTTTGGTTCAAACAGTTAAAATCCCACTTCCTCAATAAAATCTCCCTTCTGCTCATAATGTTAACACCCTTCTACCATCCTCTATTTTCTTAAAGAATCCACTGCTTATTCAACCGATAAGGCCTTTCTATTTCTGACGTATATTACTAGTTTTCTTTCAAATATTTTCTAAATCTAAATTGTTACCTTTTTGAGAATAGGGATTGTGTCTTATATTTTTCTTTGTCCTTTCCTTAAAACAGTGATCTCCACATAGTAAAGGCTCAAGAAGCATTTCTTGTTTGGCTGTTTGGAGTATAAATTAGTTTTTGCTGCATAATTAGTCATTTATAAACTCACACTTATTAGTTCATAATGCAGTGGATTGATATATGGCCTGAGCTCAGTCAAGCAGCTGTATGGTTAGCTGGTGGAGTGGCTGGAAGCTGGATGTTCTAAGATGTTATGTACTGGCAGGTTATCAGCGAGGTAGAGCTGACTGTAGTTCTCTGGCCTCTTATCTTCCAGAAGGCTAGCCTAGATTTTTTTTACATGGTTGACAGAAGATTCAAATCACAGCAAGAAAGAAGGAAAGCCCCAGTGCACATGCATTTCATCTCTACTGTGTCACATTTGCTAATGTCCCATTTCCCAAAGCAAGTCATATGGCCAAGCCTAGCCTTGAAGAGAAGATAACAAGAGTCTAACTTTCAACAAGAGTACCTGTATAGTCACATTGCAGGGAACATACTGAGACGGAAAAAATTTGTAGCTATTATTGTATTCAACCTGTGTTTTGGCCATCAATTATTCATGTTCCTCTCACATGAAAATTTTTCCAACTCAGGATCCCAGAAGTCTCACCCTAATTATGGTGCCAAGTTTGATGTCTAGCATCTTGTGATCTGCATCATGTGCCACTTGGGTGGGGAGCCTCTTGATCTAAGGACCTATGAACTAAAAAAAACCCCAAGTTATATAGATTCCTCTGCAATCAGGCCAGGATAACCACAATAGAAATGTCCATTCAAAAGGCAAACAACAAAATAACAACCCCTCCTGAGCAAACAAAAAAACACCAAAAACTCCCACCGAAAACAAACAAAAAAACCCCACCAAAAACATAACAGAAACAACAACAATAGAAAGGGAACCCTAGTGCACTGTTGGTGGGATTGTAGACTGGTGCAGCCACTGTGGAAAACAGTATGGAATTTCCTCACAAAACTAAAAATGGAACTGCCTTTTGACCCAGCAATTCCACTGCTGGGATTATACCCTAAGAGCCCTGAAACACCAATCCAAAAGAACCTGTGCACCCCAATGTTCATAGCAGCACAATTTACAATAGCCAAATGCTGGAAGCAACCTAGGTGCCCATCAGTCAATGAGTGGATCAAAAAACTGTGGTACATTTACACAATGGAATTCTATGCAGCAGAAAGAAAGAAGGAGATTCTACCCTTTGCAACAGCATGGATGGAACTAGAGAGCATTATGCTAAGTGAAATAAGCCAG
>VMDR010018900.1:0-18780 GCA_007922815.1 Macrotus californicus
GGTGGGTGGGGGGACTGTTGTTGGAAAGCCGCAGCAACTTTGTGACAAAATCAGGGGTGCTTGGAGGTTATCATGACACCTACAACATAGAAACAATGATTACACTGAGCATTGGGTCCGGTTGCAGTGTTTCTTGTAGGTAATAGTGTCTAGTTGCACTTTGCGAGAAAACATAGGAATTTTTGTTCAGAAATTAAAAATCATTGTGAACTCTCATTGATAGATTTTAAATTTGCTTATTTAGGCCAATAATCATTTGGCATAAAGAATTACACTTTAAATATGTAACAAATTGGACATCTGAGCTTCAAAGCACTTAGTTTAAAACAAACAAACAAACCTTCACATGGCCTCTTTTTACACGATAAAACTGAAACCTCTGGTATCCTGAACTGAGAAGTGAGTTTTTGAGATAGCTTAGATTTTTTCCAATAGTTCAAAAAACTTAAATTTTATAACCATTATAGATGGAAATTTTCATTAAGACTATAATATATTTTCCTGCACCTGTGAATAGAATAGTTAGTGTAAAACTTAAGTTTCATTTGATGTCAGAGGTTCTAAAGACCACAGGGGAATAAGGAGCTTTTTCTACGCAAATTCTGGTTGTGCTCATTAACGGCTGCACACTTTGGGCAAGTTGATCAGTCTTTCCGAGCCTGGGATTACACACAACCTGAGCTTCTCACATTTCCAGGTTGTTGTGTACATGCGGAGAAAATCAGAGTATGGATCATACATTATTAAATGTAGAAGTATTGCTTTAAGTTGAATTTGGGATACAAAAGGGAAAGAGAACTAATTTTTTTTCGGTGATTGTTGTGTGCACCTGTTGTCTCCTCCAGTATTTGTAACAACCTTCAAAACGGTCATTATTCCCATTTTATAGATGATGCATTAAACTGCAGAGTAGTTATGCAGCTTGCTCTTTGAACAATGGCGAGAGAATGAGAGTGACGTGGGTAAATCGGAGTCCAGAAGGGTAACTTGAATGTGCTCTGCTCACATAAGGGAAAAGGCTGAGATTTAAACAAAGTCTTTTTTTTCACTGTCAGTTCATTGTTTTTTGTTTTGTTTTTTAATTTTTTAGTTTTCAGGGTTTTTGTACCAAAAAGGAAGTGTATGGCTAGATATGTCTTGATATTAGAGTTGATATTAATTTCAAAAGTGTTATAATGATATTATCGTTATCAAATTTTTAAGAGTCCCATTATGAACTGAATGTTTGTGAGCCCCCAAATTCATATGTTGAAATCCTATCCTCACCCCTTATGTGATGGTATTAAAAGGCGGGGCCTTTGGGTGCTAATTAGGTCAGATGAGCTCATGAGGGTGCAGCCCTCAGGATGGCATTAGTACTTACAAGAGTTAGGAGAGAGCTTGCTTTCTCTCTCTGTTCTCCACCATAGGAGGGTACAACTGGAAATCGGCAGTCTCCAACCTGCCAGGGGGCCCTTGCCAGAGCCTGACCTGCGCTGGTGCCCTGACCTTGGACTTTCCAGCCTTCAGAACTGTGAGAAATAAATTTCTGTTATTATAAACTACCCAGTTAATGGTATTTTCTTATGGCAGCACAAACTGAGTAAGATGAATTTTTTTTTTTTAGAGATACATTCTAGAATATTTCCAAAGGAACAGTTACGATTTCTGGAGTTTGTTTTTAAACTTACTTGTAGGTGGAGGGGAATGAGTTTTGGTTGGAGGTACAGATAAAACAAGGCTAGCGGGAGTTAACAAATTTTGAAGCTGGGTGATGAGATCTGTTTCTAAGTCCCCTTGAAGCCACAGCCCATACGCTGTTTTATCAGGTGGAACACCCAAATATCACCCATTTCAATGCCCTTTTGCCTGCGTCTTCTCTAAATGAAGTAAAGTCATGATTTCTGAAAACCACCTGTTATGGTGCATTCTTCCTGTCTTCTGAATTTTTATTAACCCCCTGTAAAGAAGCCAGGCCTTGGAAAAGAAAATAGAAAGTGTGTGTTTTCCCTTTGGGCAACACTCAGAAACAGCTCCGGCCGCTCTGAGTACTGACTGATGTGGTCCAAATTCATGCAGCACTTCCTTTGCAGGTGCAGAGACTTATCCTCAGCTGAAGCCACTAAGTTGTTGCTGAGGTTTAGTTGTTGAGATTGGAAGTGATTCCAGAAGTCTTCACATGGCTGTTTGTGGGAGTTCTACTTGAGGTAACTAGCTGCCATTGCCACCACTGAAATATCCTCTCCTGAACTTTCTGTTGGGTCTCAAATCTGAACTGGAGATTGTCCACTCACTTATAAGGGAAGTCACCTTTATCATGGAGTGATTGAAGCTTATGCTTCAGGGCTCACCACCTGTCTCGCCTGCTTCCAAACCCCAGCAATATGGCCATGTTGGAAATTCAGAGAGCACCTTATTGTAGTCTTTCATGAGAAAACTTGAATTGCCCTGAAATCTTACAGGTGATTAATGCTAAAAACTTGGTGCTTTCCAAGTCTGACAATAGTCTTAAAAACTGACTTTGGAAACAGTGAGCTGTGAAGCAGAAAGAAACTTTCTGTCAGTAATAAAAGAATTTTTTTTAATCAACCATTCTAGAGGAAAGATGAATTATCTTTCAATTCCTTCTACAGGAAATATTATAAAGTGATTATCACTTAAAGATGTTATCAAAGAATATACAGCTGAAAAATATGTAGATTATGTCATAAAATTAATTAGTAAAATACTGTTATTTTTCTGGATTTGGGGGTCTTTGTGGTATTTGTCAGCTTTTCAAACTGTGTGATTAGTTGTAATTACTTTTTTCATTTTACGTGAATATTCATTATTCAACCTAAATGTTTTGTATTCATAACTTGGTATTTCTTTTCTTAAAAAGTACTCCCCAACTGTATTCGCATCAGGCATTATAAAACCAGGCATCACCCACCCCACTCTCTCTCAGCACTGTTGCACACTGAACTGCTTTTGTCTTCCTGTAGGAGTTGACAGAGCTCCCAAAGGCTTTCTAGGTTTTCCTTTCTTGGAAGAAAGGAGGGGCTCACCTTGAAAAGGAAGCTCAGGATGTTGATCCTAGTGAGCCAGGCAGTAGTACACCAGTACTCCCTTGTGTCCACTTATCGCACAGGTGGCGGGGGGGTGCTGTATTATCACAGCCTCCACCTCTTCTCATCTGAGACATATGGTCTGGGCGAGCCACAGGACTGGCTGTGAGAACTGGCTTCTTAGTATGCACTCCCACACATCTAGTACTCTAGCTCCTCTGGTAGGGTGGGACACATGCTCTGACATCTTAATGACCTTTATGGTAGCACCTCTCTTAAGTTTTCCCCTTCTCAGAGGCCATCTGTTCAGACTCCAGTCTCCCATTCTGAGAAATCGTGGCCCTTACACCATGGTCCCTAGTACCCGGAGCACAAATGACTCCCAAAGAACTTGGACCCATGACATCTCTTCCTAGGACGCAGGCTCATTCAGACACTGATTCTCATGAACTCTGAGCTATGTTATAAGTGTTAATAGACTGTACTTAATGCTGAGTAAGTTATGAGTGTAGTAACTATTTTTTGAATTAAAAGCTAGGGAAACAGTGGGAAAATTCTGTGTCCCTATAGGGATTATGAAAATAAACACTAAAAATCTGAAGTGTCCTGAAAAACTCGGAAAACATGTAGTTAAAGTTCATTTTGAGGTAAAGGGATTAAGAAGTACAAATTTGCAGTTGTAAGAATAGTCATGGGGGTGTGAAGTACCGCACAGGGAATAGTTGTGATAGCCATGTGTGGTGCCAGAGTAGTACTCGACTCATCAAGGGGATCACTTCATGAGGTACAGGCATGTCCAATCACTCTGCTGTCCACCGGAAACTAATCTAATATTGTCTTGAAAGTAAAAAATACTTAAAAAACAGTTTGTTAGTGTTTTATATGATCCCAGATTGTTATACATTTTACACCTGTTCAGCTGCCCTTCACACACATGCTCTTCCCATACTGTCAGATTAGCAGTTAGCGATGATCATCTCCTGCTACACGCCGGTTAACACCCCTCTTTGCTGTAGAGACAGTGGTCTTCAGAGTGAGCCCAGAGCCAGGCTGTTCTTGGTGGAAATCTCAGGTCTGTCACCTAACACCATGAACACTGGGCAAGTTCTTTAACTGTTTTGTTCTTTGATTTCCTCCTGTGTGAAATGGTGGATGACAATGTACCTACCTCATGAGGTTGTCCTGGGTTTAAGTTAACTAAAACTGCTGAGAACACTGCCCGAAAAATAAAGAGTGCTCAACAAGTGTTTGCTATTGTCATTATCCTTCTGATTCGTCACTTCAAATCTGCTAAGGATTTAAAGACCAGATAATCAGGCTTATTTGAACTGAATAAGAAAAAAATAAATGGTTGTTGAGTGAATGCCTAACCAACTAGCCTGTGAGGAAAGTTTTTGAGTACTAGTGCAGCTGACTTGTTTAGGTAGGAAAAGCTTTCATGAGGCATCATTCTGTTAAGAAGTGCTGCTTACCTGACCTGCTTCTTCTGACGAACAGGATCTTCACCCTGATTTTGGTTCAGACAGAGAATTTTGATGTCATCTAAAAGTCCCCCTTAGCTCAAGTCTGTGTGGTGACAACAAAAATACGTGGTGAAATGGTTCTGCCTGAGATAAAAAGTGCACAGCTTACAAGGAGGTGTGTTAAACCCAAGGTTGCTCAGAGCAAAATTTCTTATTCTGTGTGGTTCTGACTTTGATCTCTAACATTCTACATCCAGGGGCTGGTGACATCTTTAATCAGCGGCGGGTAAAGTAAGTGTGTGTGTCCCCACTCCGTTTAATCCTCTTTTCCCATCACCCCGGTTTTCACAGCTTCAGCAGTGGTTTCGTTCAGTTAGCTCGCATTCCCTCTTCTTTTTCTAGAGCAGATCCATGCAACGCTGAGATTCCCTGTGCGTGGTTGGCCTTGGCCTTATTCTGAGACAAGGTTTCCGTCTCTGGGGTGAAAGTGAGTAGAGATTATGCTGCCCAACACATAACAATCTCTCAATAAATATTTATTAAACAAATGGACAACTGCTCTGGTTTTCAGCAGGAGAGAATGATGCACATGGCCCAGGAAAACTCCCTGCAATTGCTCACATTGCACTGACCCTAAAATGTTGTATTTTGTCTGCCATACCGTCACACATTCTGGCTCGTCCAGCTAGGACTTGTACTGTTTAATTCGAACATGTAACCATCTGTGCACGAGGCCAGATATACACAAACCGTGTGATACTTACTCTGTTGGGTCAGAGGTATTTTTTGCTTGGTTTGACTGGATGAGTCACATTGTTCAGTAACAGATCACAGATTGTAGTTGTTAAGCACATTAAAGCTGTTTAAGTGGAAATTTCTATTCATTTTGCTTGAAATTCTGAACTCTTATTTGTTTATGATTAATCTCCTCACAAGTGCACTAGCATCAAGTACACTAATAGCAATGTTTTTATTAAATTTTCTCTGCTAGAGTTTATAATAAACATCTGATTAGAAAGGAAGAAAGGAAGGAAGGAAAGGAGGGAGGGAGGAAGGAAGGAAGGAAGGAAGAAGGAAAAGGCAGCAGTTAAGAAATAAGTGACCTAAAATCAGGACTATTTTCAAAACAAACTTAAAGTTTTACTGCGAGGGAAGAAATTTAAAATTTAGTTGCTCCATCTAGTGGTGAACTGTTAGATGACTTTAGTGAAGATATTTTAGTTTTTCGTGTTGATTTTATTCAGATTTTGTGGAAAGTAGGAAAAAGTATTTAATAAATTATCTTATTGTGCCACTTAAATTAACAGAAAACTACTCCACATAAATAGAATTGTCACTACTTAGTGAATCTAATTAAACTTAAAGACAATTGCTAACCAACTCAAATTTCAAGTATTTCTTCCTCAATCTGTCTTGGAAGTAGCATCGATATTTATATGTATACCTATGTCTTTAATCCACATATCATCCTGAAAATATAAAAGTTTAGGCCTCACATAACTTAATAAGGCCTAAGAAATGCTCTGACTTGTATAAAAAATATGAATCTTTTCAAAAGATATTTAGAAATCAAGATTACACACGTTCCTGAATGTAACACATCGTGGTTAACAAAGGCTCTAGGTCAGCCTACCTGGTTCAAATTCTGGCACCAGCACTTATTAGCTGTTGGGCCTTTGTGTCTGTTTCTTCATCTATAAAATGAAACTAATACTGCCTTTCTCATCAAGTTGTGAGGTTAGATATTACATGGAAAGCACTTGGAACTGGATCTGATAAAAAATAAGTGCTCAATGAAATCTTCCTAGTATCATTACTGATACTGTTTTGCAAATCTGATATTGTGATTTCTTTCCAAATCCTCACCTGAGGACTTGCTTCATTGCTTTTAGAGAGAGAGGAAGGGGGAGACAGACAGACAGACAGACAGACACCGACTTGAGAGAGAAACATGGATCAGCTGCCTGTTGTTGGCCTGCTGACTGGGGACTGAACGGGCAACCTATGCATGTGCCCTCACTAGGAATCTAACCCACAGCCTTTTGGTGTACAGGACCACACTCCATCCAACGGAGCTATACTGGTCAAGGCCATATTCATGGATTTCTTGATGCTGACTTGGTGTGTGGTTGCATCGTGCCTAGCAGTCAGGTGTCCATTGGGCAAGCCACTGGGAATCACTTCCTTGACCCAGTGAAACGTTCCTACTCTGGGAGGGGCTCTTCCTTGTAATATCTTCAGCGTAACCCAAGCACATTCTCAACATTGGGTATATAGTCAGTCATTTCACTTTCCAAATTCAGCTCTTTCTCTCAGAATTTTAGCACTCAACTGGAAAGGAGAGTTGGTGTGCTTGCTCTTGGGCATGACCAAAGTATGTTTATTTTCTCCCAGAAAAAGTGAAGGGACAGATTCCATGAAGCTATTTACATACATATTCCAGGGGAGAAAAGCACACTGGCTTACCTATGTTAGACTACATTTTCTTTTACCCCTGGAAGAGTGTCTGCCATTAAAAGACCTCCCTTGTTCCCAGATCTGGTTGCAGATTCCCTCCAGAGCATGACTATGGAGCCAGAAGCACCGAGTTTTAAATCTTAGCTTGGCCATTCAATAGTAGGGTGACCAAGACAAATTCTTACCGCTGTGGGCCCTTGTTCATTTATTTGTAAAAGGGAAATCTTAGAACCTATTACAAAAGTTGTTCCGCGAATTAACTGAATTAATATGTACAAAGCACTAAGAATAGGGCCTGATATGTAATAAGTGACATATAAGAGTAAGTTATGACAGAATTATTATTTGAGGATACTCATTATTCTGTGGAGTGTGAAATATATCTTTCTAGAAATTTCAAAGCCAACATTATCTAAGACTTATTCTTTCACTCTCACCCTTTGTGGCATTTTTCCATATACTCTCTTCTGGACTCCAGTCTTAAATTTTCTTTGCTTCTTCCAAGTCTTTTATTTCCAATATTTCTTTTTAGATAGTATTGTCTACTTCAAAACTCTTTTCTCCTATGAATATATTTTTCTCTAACCCTTTTGCTTCTTACCAGAAAATTATACAAGGGCATGAAGTGTGTTTTTTTTTTATATACTTACGGTACCTTGCACAGAGCTAGGGCCACAGTAGCTTCCCAATAAACATTCACGGGTAAAATAGAAAACCAGGTTGCAATTGCACCTCAGTTTGTGATTGCCGCAGAAAAGAACACCCACAATTGTAATTATGGTCATTTACCTAGTGTCTATTAAATTCTAGGCACTGCACTAAGAGTTTTATGTAGCATTGTACTAACAGGTTTTTTTTCAGTATTCAGAAATAAAGTTTTATCGGAATACAGCCATACCCATTCATTTCCTTATTATCTTTTTTAAGTGTATTTTATTGATTATGCTATTACTGTTGTCCTATTTTTTCTCCCCTTTACCCCTTCCACCCTGCATCCTCCTCCCTCCAGCATCCCCCCTACCTGAGTTCATGTCCATGGATCGTACATATAAGTTCTTTGGCTTCTTCATTTCCTATACTATTCTTGACATTCCCCTATTTTGTACCTACCCATTCTGCTTCTTATTCCCTGTACCTTTTTCCCCATTCTCCCCCTCCTCCTCCTTGCTGATAATCCTCCATGTGGTCTCCATTTCTGTGAATCTGTTCCTGTTCTACTTGTTTGCTTAGTTTGTTTTTTTTAGGTTCAGTTGTTGATAGTTGTGTTTGCTGTCACTTTACTGTTCATATTTTTAATCTTCTTTTTCTTAGATAAGTTCCTTTAACATTTTGTGTAATAAGGGATTGGTGATGATGAACTCCTTTAACTTTACCTTATCTGGGAAGCACTTTATCTGCCCTTCCATTCTAAATGACAACTTTGCTGGATAGAGTAATCTTGGATGTAGGTCCTTGCTTTTCATGACTTTGAATACTTTCCAGCCTCTTCTTGCCTGCAAGGTTGCTTTTGAGAAATCAGCTGATAGTCTTATGGGAACTCCTTTGTATGTAACTGTCTCCTTTTCTCTTGCTGCTTTTAAGATTCTGTCCTTATGTTTAACCTTGGGTAATGTAATTATGATATGCCTTGGTGTGTGCTTCCTTGGGTCCAACTACTTTGGGACTATCTGGGCTTCCTGGACTTGCTGGAAATCTATTTCCTTCCCTAGCTTGAGGAAGTACTTCATTATTTTTCAAATAAGTGTTCAATTTCTTGCTTTTCCTCTTCTCCTGGCACCCCTATGATTCAGATGTTGGAATGTTTAAAGTTGTCAGGGAGATTCCTAAGCCTCTCCTCATTTTCTTTGAATTCTTATTTCTTCACTGTGTTCTGGTTGAATGTTTATTTCTACCTTCTGGTCTAAATCATTGATTTGAGTCCGAGTTTTCTTCCCTTCACTGTTGGTTCCCTGTACATTTTCCTTTATTTCACTTTGCATAGCCTTCACTTTTTCCTCTCTTTTGCGACCCTACTCAACCATTTCTGTGAGCATCCTGATTACCAGTGTTTTGAACTGTGCATTTGGTAGGTTGGCTATCTGTTCATCACTTAATTTTATTTTTTGAGTTTTGATCTGTTCTTTCAATTGGGCCATATTTCTTTGCCTGGGCATAGCTGTTACGTAGTAAGGGGTGGAGCCTTAGGTTTTTGCCAGGGCGGGGCAACCCAACTCCCTATGTTGTGGTGCTGTATGTGGAAGAGTGGTCAGAGAGGAACAGTGCTGCTTGCTTGGCTCTCTGCCAGCTTTTAGTCACTTCCCCCACTTCCCACAAGCAAATTGAGTCCCTCAGGCTGATTTCTGGGTGGGTGGGTTTGTGTACATTCTAGGACCCTGTGGACCCCTCCAATGAATTCTCCTGTGAGGCTGGGAGTTTCTCCTGCTGCTGCAACCCCTACATATTTTTACAGCCAGAGGTTTTGAGGCTTTCTTTCCCCCCCGTGCTACAACCCTGGGTTGTGTGGTCTGTCTTGCTCCCCAGTTGTTCCAGCTTATCCCCACACAAATGTGGGACCACTAGCTGCTGCCTCACCCACCCAGTCCTCCAGCCCTACTGCCTTGCTGCGTGTCTTCTCCACCCAGCTGCCTGTCTCCACCCCTCCATACCAGTCTAAATGAATATTTCTTCTTTAACTCCTTGGTTGTCGGACTTCCATACAGTTTGATTTTCTGGCAGTTCTGGTTGTTTTTTGTTTTTAAATTTGTTGTTGTCTTTCTTTTGGTTGTGTGACAAGGCAGTGTATCTACCTATGCCTCCATCTTGGCCAGAAGTCCCTGTACTAACAGTTTTATGTGGCACTATCATTAAATGACATCAACAATTTTGAGGGTAAGTCTTGCTAGTTTTATTTTACAGATTAGGAATCTGAGTTTCAGAAAATATAAACTACTTGTTCAAGGTGTCACTGTTAATGGCCATAGCTCCTTTTGTTGAAAAAGCTCCTGTTGGTTATTGAACAAATCCATTTACTCCTTCTAGTATGTTGGTTTAGGATGGGGCCACATTTCTTTCATCTGCTATCTCCTATAGGCAAGTGCCTTTGTCAAAGTACCCCAGAGAACTACACATTTGAGAGTTTACCAGTTCAAATACTCCAGCTGCCTTACAGAGAACAGAATCTATTGTGTGAGGGTGTGGGCTATGTTTAAAAGGTCAGATCTGACTAAACTCCAGCCCGATATTGTCAGACAGAAATACTAACACAGTGTTGGCAGACACTTTAATTTTTCAAGAGCATCTGGAAAACTTGAATTTTGTGTATAACCTTGAAATTCAAAACCCGAATTTTAAATGTTGGCTCAAAGTTTAAAAGAACAGCATGCAGGCCAAACCCAACAGGCCTATGGACCACACCTAGCCTTGGGCACCAGTTTGCAACCTCTGTCCTGTGCACTGAAAACAGCCAAGGTCCAGGTTTCTCTGCTGTGTAACTAAGCCCCAATCCCAATGACATGCACAGGTATAAGCTGCAAATATCTGTCACTGGCCTGGAGGCTGAGTGGCCTATACCAGGAACCACAGCTCATTTATTGTATATCAGCAAACAGATTGCTCTGTAGAATAAAAAAAAAAAATTCTCTTTTACCTTTTTTTTTTCCTTCCCTTATTTTGGTTGCTGGCTGTGACTGGGAGTCTGATCATTCCTTTTTGCAACAAACTTAACTACTTTTTTGGAATAACTCCCTGCATCTATGGGGTTCCTGAGTAAATATTTTTAAATTTTAATTCCCTGTGAAGAAAAGCAACTGTTCATAGTAATTCATTTGATGGGGTGAGAGACTAAATAGAAATAACTGAATCTCTTAGAAGGTTAAAAAAAAAACGAAGAAAGAGCTCCACTGAGGGAGAGTTGGAGATAGGGAATAGACCAGCCTCCCGGCTCTAGTCACCTCAAATTAGTTGGTTTCTAAGTCTTCATCTCTGTTCCTGACCTTTCTTTGAATCTACCTAACCCTCTAACTATCTAGGTTAGACTCCAAGCTCCAGGAGGGTAGGGATCTTCTCCCTTTTGTCACATCAGAATCCCCAAATTCTAGCATGCTGCCTTAACACAAAGTAGGGGATCAATAAAGATGGAGTAGGGTGTAAGTAAATTTACAGTTGTGAACACACAAAACACAGTTTATTGTTTTATTATTATTTATTCATTATTGTATTATTTTCCGTATGAACAACTGTAAACCTACTTTTGCCCCACCCTGTTTGTTAATTAACCCCTGGATATTTCACTTGTATGTCATTCTGTCACTTAATCTAGTATGTCCAAATCTAATGTGTCTCAGAATTATCTCCTTTACGAACATCTCTGTTTCTATAAATGGACTTCTTATTTTCTCATTCACCTATGCTTGGAAGCATCAGGACATCTTTGAAATCCATCTTTCCACTCCCTACCTCATTTCCCCCATCCTGTCAGTCACCAAGACCTGTGAATCAGTGTCTGTCCTCTCCTTCTCCCCCCACATCACTCTAATTCAAGCCCTTGCTACCTCATGTAACCCAGGACTATTGCAGGAGTTACTTAACTCTTCTCCTCAGATCCCCTTCCTAACCTATTCTGTTTATCACAGGAAAACACACTTTCGAGCACTTTAGCCCCTTGCTAAAAAGGCTTTGTGCTTTTCCGTTGTTTACTGCTGAGTCCAAACTTAGCTTTTTCTTGTAGACCAGTAACAATTTATCCATGCCTACCACTCCAGTCTTAATTTCCATTATGTCCTTTATCCAAATCTGCTTTAGTCAGAATGGCTCCATTGGCAGGTCCTGAAAATGCCAAGCATAGACTTTATGTTTCTTTTCTACTTACTATGTTTTCTTAGCATCTTCCAGTTAAATAAATCTTACCCCAAGTATCTGGTCTATACTCGTTTTTTTTTGTGAGGCAAATGTTTGTGTTTCTTTCCTTCTTCCCACCTCCCAAAATATGAATTTCCCTGACTGCGTACCACACTCACTATCTCATGAATATGGAAGGCATTTGATACACTGTTTTGCAGAGAGATAGTAGAGTACTGTGGTCCAGCATATAAAGTCTGGAGCCAGGCAACTGATTGCAAATGCTTGTGCTGCCACTTGTTGTTCTGGTGACTTCAGTCAAGTTACTGAACCTCTCTGTGCCCTGATTCTTCTACTCTGCATTCAAGATAAAAATAACGCCCATCTGCCAAGGTTGCTGAGGATTAAATGAATCGCTGCAGGTAAAACTATGCTTGGAACAGATAAGCAGTAAGAAATAATAATAATAATGATACATGCTAAGTGTTTTTTATGTGAATGATGTTTTTTATAAGTGATTTGTAAGCTTTTTCAAGTCAGAGATTTCTATCTATTCCTTTCCCTTGCAGAGTAGACTCACAAGAAAAGAATGGTGATATGAAGATTCATAGTGGTCAAGAGACAAGGCATATCAGATTAGCCAGGTGTCTCAACTTCTTTTTTGTGTGTATGTGTCTGTTTTATTTTTATTTTATTATTACTTTTATTGTATTTTTTCCATTACCATTCATGCCCCTTACACCTTCTTCTTATTCCACTTATCCTCTTCTTCTCCCCAAAACGACCACACTGTTGTCTGTGTCCATGAGTCCTTTTTCTTTTTGGCTCGATCCCTCCATCCCCAACATCCCCCCCTAACTGAACTGTCAGTCTGTCCTCCATCTATGAGTCTGTCCCCATTTTCCTTGTTAGTTCAGTTTGTTCATTAGATTCCATATGTGAGTGAAATCATAGGGTATTTGTCTTTCTCTGACTGTCTTATTTCACTTGCATAATGTTCTCGAGGTCCATGCATGTATTGCAAAGGTTAAAATTTTATTTTTTATGGCCAAGTAGTAATCCATTGTGTAAATGTTCCCCAGTGGTTTTTATTCACTCATCTACTCATGGACAGTTGGGCTGCTTTCATATCTTGACGATTGTGAATAACACTGCAATGAACATGAGGGTGCTTATGTTCTTTCAAAATAGTGTTTCAGATTTCTTCAGATACATTTCCAGAAGTGGAATTGCTGTGTCATAAGGCAGTTCTATTTTTTAATTTTCTGAGGCATCTCCATAGTGCTTTCTGCAGTGGCTCCCCCAGTCTGCGTTTTTACCACCAACAGCACAAAACGGTTCCCTTTTCTCCACATCCTCACCAGCACTTGTTGTTTGTTGATTTACTGATGATAGCTGTTCTGACAAGTGTGAGGTGATATCTCATTGTGCTTTTAATTTACATTTCTCTGATGATTAATGAGGTTGAGCATCTTTTCATATGTCTGTTGGTCATGTGTATGTCCTCTCTGGAGAAGTGTCCATTTAGATCCTTTGCCCATTTTTAATTGGATTGTTTATTTTTTTCAGTGTTGAGTTTTATAAGTTCTTCATAAATTTTGGATATTAACCGCTTATCATTTGTTTTGGTGAATATATTCTCCCATTCAGTGGGTTGTCTTTTTATTTTGTTGATGATTTTCTTTGCTGTGCAAAAACTTTAGTTTGATGCAGTCCCATTTGGTTACTTTTGTTTCCTTTGCCTGAGGAGATGTATCAGAAAAAAATATTGCTACAAGCAATGTCAGAGATTTTACTGCCTATCACCTTCTGTGAGACTCCCATTTGCTTATGTAAAGTGGAAATAACTTTTTTCTTACCTTTACATATCATATTAAAGTATTTCATGTGCAATAACCCATTTATTACCTGCCTACTTACTTCACATATGAGATCCTTTACTTGATGCATGTAGAAAACTGAAGCATGCAGGTGCAAACGGTTACTAAGGTGCTCAATAAGTGCTTTTTGAAGAATGGGGTTAAATATTTCTTTTTTCTCCCCTCCCCCCAATATAAAGTCTATGTAAGAAAAATTTTAAAAAATATTTTTAGTCAATAGTGTCCCAATTTTCTCCTGGAGCATTCCTCACCCCCCAAAACATTACCACTTTTAGAAGAAGTGGTCAATGTGAACAGAGACGCCCAGCTGTACAGTGTAATGGCACCTGAAGAAACAGTAGGAATGGCAAAAATCTCTTGATGTTCTAACTCTTGTTTCTTAGAGTTTAGTTTTTGTGCTTGCTGCTTATCAGGGTGACTCCTGTCTCTTTTCTGAGGTACAAAGAGAGGTGAGGCTTAGAAAAGGGGAGTAGAGCAGGCGAGGTGCAGAAAACCAAATACTCACCATGAGGGAACAGAAAATTAGAAACTGAAACTGACATAAGAACAATAAAGTTATGAGAATGAAAATGAACAAAAGGTGGAGACATGTGAAATGAATATGATTTTTTAAGGCAAGAAACTGTGACTCATTTAGTCTTTGAGAAGCAGAATATTGTCGAAAGCATAGTAAAAATAATGAGTACAGAAGAGTATATGATGTGGCCCACTGTGGGAATTCTAGGCTGGCTTCTGTGCTTATTATTAAGTATCCCAGCTCTCATTCCATATTCAAACTAAGCATCCATAAACTTCTCTCTCTGGCAGGGCGAGACATAGGAAGATATTCAATTACCAAAGTAACTATGGAAATAGGAGGAACAAAGAAGAATTCTTGAAAGTCTCTGGGTAAAGATAAAAGGAAAACAGAATAAAGAAGATCTCACAGCAGGGGCTGTGACAGATCTCCATATCAGGAAGACAGGATGATGAGGTGGAACAAAGCCAAGCCTCCACATCCAGGGAGATGGTCCATAGATTTCAACTACCCAGTTAACTTTCAGATAACTCACTCAGGAGAACAGAACTGGAAACATATAAAACATAAATTAAATTCTCAAAGTAAATGATGCAAACAGTAGCAAGAATTTTGAAAATGGTCTTACATTCTAAAAACTTTATGGACTGCCTGAATGTCTTAAATAACCTAGGGAAGAATGATCCTAGATTAACCAAATTCTAAATATGAACATTATTCCAAAATGTTAGGAAAGCAATCTTAACTTTTGTGTAAATTTCATGGGATATATATATATATATCTCAAAAAATTTAAAGAAAGGTTATAGATTTCTGCCATATGAAATAAAAGGCAAAAGATACTTAAAAAATCCTTACTGGAAGATATGTTATTGATTTTAGAGAGAGGGGAAGGGAGAGAGAGAATGAGAGAGAAACATCCATCAGTTGCCTCCCGTGTGCACCCCAACCAGGTTCGGAACCTGCAACATTTTGGTGTAAGGGACTGCACTGCAACCCACTGAGTCACCCAGCCAAGGTGGCAAGAGATACTTTTTAGTATATACTTAATGTAAATGCCTTATTGGATACCTATTCACTTACTACAGTCTGAAATTAGCTGTGTGTTTTGGTGATGTATAGGTTATCTATTTCTATGCGACAAACACCCCCAAATTTAGAACTTTCCACGTGGTTTATTATCCTCTTGTTTGGCATGTTCACAAGGTCTCTTGAGGCCTAGGCTTGTAATTCATAGGCTATCACTTCCTCCTCATTCAGTCAAATCAAGTCTGAAGGTCAGCCCCTATTCAAGGGGTGGGGAAGTCGACTCCTCCTCTCATGGGAGAACTAGAACAAAATTGGCTATTTTTCATCTATCATAGGTATTTAACTCAATTACAAATAGAATGAGAGATAATGACAGAATCCGACTAAAGTTGAAAACTGCTAAATCATTATAGTTTTGTGATCATCATGTAGCTGACTCAATGTTCCTTCTCTGATTCTCCAGGGCCGTGCTGGCAGGTGTCCTCAGCAGGAAGGTCAAGACATTCCGCTGAGCCACTTGGAAGCTTGTTTAGGGGCTGGGCCACTTCTTGTCTCTTGCTATTCAGTATCTCGTGTATGAGCCTGCTACCAATTCAATGACATATAAAGTGTGCCGAATTTCAGAAAGAAAGAGTTTTCTGTGTGTTGTAAATCTTGTGGTAATATTTGTCATTAGCTCAAGCACTGATCCGTAGTTCAAAGGAAATTTACTCTTCAACTCGGTAAGACAGGCTGCTATCTTCCTAACTCTTGCTACCAGAAAGCCTAAGGGAAAATAGTCAAGCAAAAAAAAGAGGAAGGTTGACTAACCCTATTTATTCAGCTCTGTGACATCCTCAAAGAAACTCAGCAGTGACAACAGGCTTGGGGGATCAGTGACTGTCTGAGGTGGGCATTGTCACTGTGGTGACCCCACCGCGCAGGGTTCTCCTCCTCTGAGGAGCACCCATGGGCATGGACACGTCCACCCCCTGCCCCTGCTTGGACAACTATCTCAGTGTTAGGAAAGGGTCCCCTGGACTTGTTTCGGGTCTGTCATCTGACCTATGTTGCCCCCATCCATTTGTTTCTCTCATGAACTGAAACGTTGCCAGAGGAGCAGCAGTGTTACTGGAAACTGTTGGTGGCCGAGACACATTGCGGTACTCTGGAGGGAACACCCTTGTAGAAGAAATACATGGAATTGCCCTAGTTTTTACTCTTTCTGAGCTTTGGTTTAATTCTTCCTTAGATTTTGTAAGATATTCCAGTATTCTTGCAACTAATTCCCTGTTTTTACTCCAATACTAGAGCTGGTTTCTGTTACTTGTTATCAAAAGAAACTGAACTAAGAGAAGACAGCCACAAGGGTGGATGAATGGTTAAAATAAAATGGATTATCTGGATGCCACTTCATTGATTCATTCAATTATCATTTACTGAAGACCTATTATGAGTCACAGAGAGGGGCACACAGATAAGACAGGAGATGTGGGGAGGTAGTCAAGCAAACACTAAGCTGTGATAATGTCCTAGTAGAGATACTTACAAAGTGATGTCGGACATGAACCCTCTGGGTAGGTTGAAGAACTGGGGTTAATCAGCTTGGAGAAGGATGTGAGCTGAGGACTAACAAAGCTGTACAGAAAACTCAAAACTCACTATGTGACAGTGACAGCAAATGAAGAATTTCTACACAGAGGCCGCAGACCAGCTATTTTCAGTATCGACTCAGCTCTGCTGAGTGCAAGCTGATTTCAACAGCAGCATGAGAGGCGTAGACTACCTCTCAAAGGGTTTCCTGACGGGGAGAGTTGTTAATGTTGGGAGATTATAGACTCTTCTCTTCTAAAGGTTTAGAAAATAACATAGCTCTTCATCTGCCTGGGATAACATTGTGCTGCTGTCTAAAATTAGGGAAATGGGAGAGAGTAGCTCAAGGTCTTTTCTAACTTAGAGATTTTATAATTCTGTCACTTTTAGAAAATCAGCATCAAATCAATGAAAAAATAAAACTACAGACAGAAAGGTCATGCAGAAGAATGGAAAAGTGATCAAATAATTAATTTCCTATAGGAGTCAGGAAGAAGTGGAGAAACTAAAAAGTTTTAATATTTTTATTTTAGATATTATTTTAAAAAATCACATAGTCTGTTGGCTGTTCTAGAACTCTCAGAGTTGGGTCTCAACTAGTACCCAACCAGAGAATTTTAGTTTCACCCATTTCACTTCGTAACTAATCTCATTTTGTAGAATAGCCTGTAAATGTTTATAACTTTTTTATTGTGAACTTAAGCAAATTTATAAAATAAAACTGTCAAATGAACATTAGCTCTCTATATTACTCAAAATTTACACCTGCCCTTTTTAAGTTTAGCTAACTACATTTTACTTACAGTATTTTTGAATTCTGCTTTCTTCCATATGATTGATTTTATTTATACTTTTCTATGTGTTGATGCATTCCCTGTACTTACCACATTTAATAGCACTTTAGCACGTGACTCTGAATCTGTAGGTTTTGATGTACTCATGTGTACTAGGTAGGCTAGCTAGAACTGAGTTAGAGGACAGATGCCCTGGAAACATCTATGATGGGATGAAATCATCACTGCCTCTAACCTGTCACGAGAGCCTCCTCTCCTAGGAATTCTTTCCCCGTCCCTCCTTCCCTCCCTCCCTCCCCCCCTTCCTTCCATTTTCTTCCCAATTCCCTCCCTCCCAGTCGCCTCTACTTTCTTCCAACTCAAGAGACTAGCATGAGCTTAAAATTAGAGTTTGTGTTTAGAGGCTTATAAGTCTAGGCATACTAAATGTAAGGCATATGACTAGAAGATAAAACTAGAAAATTAAGTTAGGTAAAATGATGTAGAATTTACTGAGACCACAGAGCTTACTTAGTTTGTTGGGCAGGCCTTGGGAAACACACAAACCCAGCGTTAGAAAGGTGAGCATGAAGGTCCTGGACAGTGGGATGCTCTTGAGGATGGTGGTCGGTTTAAAGAGTCAGTTAAAGTGGGGAACCATTCAAAATGATACTCACATTAACATTTTATTTTACGTTAAAACTCAAAGAGGTACATACAAATGCCAATATTTTGATGTTGGGCTAGGGCCTTATTTTACTTTTTAAATGAAGATTCACTGATTGATGTCCTAAGTTGTTGTTTTTTAGTTTTAGGGGTTTTCTGTTTGTTTGTTTTTTACTTCAACCATAACCATAATGCATTGTCTATGATTTCCATTTTGGGTTTCTTGAAAGCTGAACAACAGTTCAAAGATACTCGCAAAGCAATCTTAGTGTAGTACCCCTTGAGATATTTGATTCCCAATCTTTTATTCTTGTCTTACCTACATCACTTTGACAAAATTTTTTAAACCACTTCCTCTATCGAATCTTTACCAAAATATTCAGCTTAAATTTCATAAAAAACTACATCTCTCTCTTTTCTCACACACACTTCAGCAGTTTACAAAGTGTTTTTTTAAACTCAGTAAAGCAATTACAATTATGAAAACATATCACAAAATGATTCTTTTTTTTAATATATTTTATTGATTATACTATTACAGTTGTCCCATCTCCTCCCCCCACCCCCCTCCCTGCACACCCC